>LHUT01003142.1:5216-21323 GCA_001412135.1 Silene latifolia subsp. alba
AATCAATTTTATATAATTTTTATAACCTTTAATAACAAAACGTTTCTTAAAATAACTTAATTTAAACAATTCTTTCAATATAATTAATCTAATATTGAATATAATTAATGTAATATTGAATATAATTAAAATATTAATATCAAATACAATATTAAATATGCATTAGTTTTTAAAAGTATTTTTCTAATTTACAAAAAAACGTCAGATATTAATTTGTGACTCGTATTATAACTCTAACCTGACCCGTGACCCATATGATTCGACCTATTTTTGACCGACCTATATGCCTCGACCTGTCCGACCCGATTAATAGGTCCATTGAGACATTTAGACAACATAAAGGATATATAAACACGCTTAAATGGTAAAAAAAAATTGTCGGCGATAAAATTTTCAAATGAAGTCACTCATAATCTAGAATACTGCATCTTTTATTGAAATAAGATAAAAATATAAATGTCAATTATTCATGTTATAATTAAAATAAACTACAACTTATAATGGTAAGAAGCCCACCCTTTTACCCTCATATACACTTTAAAAATTCATCAAAAACCAAAAAAAATAATATAACATGTAAAATAGTTATTTAAAAATTATAGAGTAAGACGATCTCAACTATGAAACATTCCATTTTGTAACAAAAAAAATAGTTTTATTAATAAATAAACGAACATTTTATTTAATGAGACCGTAAGACGGGCTCACACAATCACAAATTATAAAATAAGAAGACCTCACACCATTAGATGGTTTATTTTTATTAAAAAATTATTCACTTAATACTAATAAATAAGTTCCCGTTTCATATTACAGACTGATCGTATAGTATGAGACTGCCTTAAAACTTGTTAACTACTGACAACCAAAATAGCTGAAGTAGTATCTTTGTACCATTTCTTTAGATATAAATGTAATCGGGGATGTAGCAAATTACCCCCATAACTTATGTATTATGTGCAATTCAACCCTCTAAGTTTCACTTGTAGCAATTTAGCCACATACGTTGCCAAAAATGTGTAATTAAGCCCAAATCAAGTTTTCTACCAATTTTTTTCAACTAAAACCTATTATTTTCTATTATAAAAACCAGTTTAAATATATCTACTAAAAATTAAATAAAATATTTACATATTCAACAAAAAATATAAACCAAATTTAATATCAACAAAAATTTGATCATGTAACTTTTCATTGTAATTTCACTAAAAGTGCTTATATTATGAATATTTTTTCACCAAAATAAATAAATAAAATATTTAAACATGCTTTCTCATAATTAAGAGTTTTAGGATTAATAGTTATCAATAATTTTGACTTTCAATAATAGTANNTTATGGGGCCTATTTGCTACATTTATAAGTTAAGAGGTTTAATTGCACATAGTATCAAACTTATGAGATTAATTTGCTATATTTCCCTAAATATAAGTATCTAACATGGTTAAGAGTACATCTTTTTTTTTTTTGGAAAAATATCATCAGTATAGCAATTTAAAAAAATTTAGAAAAATATATTGCCTAATTTTACTTATCCATATAAGAATTTTAAAACTATACCTTTATATTCTTTAAATATTTTTAACCTCTCTATACTCTTTTTCTATGTACTTTTACTAACTTTTTCAATTAGCTTTTTTCATATTGATGTAAAAATCAAACTTGTAAAGTGAAGCTGAATGAATGGAGTAGTTTACAAATGGGTGAGCCGCGAACAAGCACTCAAAGGGGTCGTTTGGTTCAAGAAGGTNACCCTTCAACCAAACACCCCCTAAAGTCAAATCACGAAATAAAATGTGGCGAGACGTAGCTGATTTGGGCTGTCCCTACTCCCTATCGATCTGACGACATGTGCTCCCTTATAAAATAGGAACTTTCTTGGTTATTCAGAGGACATTACACATTTACACCTACTTTTTATCTTCTTTCTCACAAAAAAAAATAAACGCTGCTTTTTCTTCTTGGTCTCTCTAAAGCGCTGAATCGCCGATCTTTACTGAAACTTACCCGTTTTTTTAACTCGAGGTACAAATAATCTCTTTAATTTCATGTTATTAGCTTGAGTATGCCTTGCGGAATAGACCGAGATAAGTACATAATTAAACTTGTTAAAAATTTGTTTAACTTCTCCATAATTTATTTTCCTTTGGTTAAAAAAAAGATGAACAATTGATTGAACCGGACGGCAAACTATAGATAAAGAGGTAACATGTTGACTATTTGAGGTATAAAGTGGGATGCTATTCTTTTAGGAGCTGTGCATTAAATTGAAGTTATCGAGTCGATTCTCGAATCCAGATATGACGATCACGTTTGTATCTAAGTTTTTACGGAGGTTATAAATGAAACTGAGTTTTTTTTTTACATCGTTATAGCTTTAAATTAGATTGACTTTTGTATCACGTTTCCCTTCCCATTCCCTCTCCTCTCTTTCCTTTTATCCATTTTGATGTGTGCGATTATTTAATGAGGTTCTAAAGGATAGTTAATGTTAGCCGATGTAAGTCATTTTGGGTTTAAAGCATGTTGTTATGTTTTTGTTACTTCGTACTCCGTATTATTGTTGTTGTTATTGCTGTAGTTGACCTTTGCTTTTATTGCTGTTACAAATTTAATTGGTTCATTAAATTCCCAAAGATTCATATATTGGAAAATATATACAAGTATTTGTTAGGTTAATCAGCTTTTGGTCTTCCAGTAATTAATCGGTCCATTTGTATAAAGATTGTTGAATGATTATTTCTAGAAAAGGATCATTTGTGAGTTGTGTTATTGAGTGATAAGTGGATAATTGGTGTTGTGGATGTTTCTAATAATTTTAATAAAAAATGTAAACAAATAAATGAGACACTTATAAATCGAATAGATAAATAAATGACCGGGATCGAGTGGTATTTTCTAACATGAAAAATCACATCCATACGGAATAATATTAGTAACTAGATCCTGCAAATGTTCTTCACAATTGAGTGATTTATAAATTTTTTGTCATCATGAGGAATAATACTTTGTTTCTTTTGATCTCTGATAATCGTCTTTGTGTCTCATGCATGTATCTGCTAGCTCTTCTGCTACTGAGGAAAGTTTCCAGCATCGTTTCCAAAGAGATTCACTATATTGAACGAACATTTTGTCGCTCTCGACAGAATCTTTAGTCAACCTTTTAACCGGCACTCAGTTTAGGGAGGGAAGGGTTTTTATCGGGGAAAAAAAAAATCATTTTCCTTGCAAGTTTTGATGAGCAACATAATATTTAGGAACCATTACGCGTCCCTGTTGCCTCCCGATTGGATTTAAACAATCTAATTTATTTTCAAAAACACCAAGGGTGGGTTTGCGAGTGATGTGTTTGTTGCTACATGGAATGTGGCCATTGCTAAAAAGACGGGCAGGTTTGCAATTGCAAGTTAAACAAGTGGGACGAGCTTCACACAGTGGCAGCTAGGGGGTTTGTTGCTATAGTTTCTTAATTCAGATTTTTATTCAAACAACTTTTTATTTACCAATTAGGCTTGATGGAACATACATCCTTTAGACAGTTTCTGAAGAGCTTCTGTTGCAATTCACCATGGAGCTACGCGTTATTTTGGAAGCTTCAACAATTCCAGGACCAGATGTAAGATATAGCTTAATTTCACAATGACCATTGCTCCATAACTAAATTTCATTTTATCTATTAGTTTAAGACATGTGAAAGTCAACAGGATGTTTTAATTAGATGGATGAACATCTGATTCGTTCAAGCGTTTCATTGCATCTCAGAAGTTGTAGCAATGTCTCTTTGATAACCGGTCACAAATATATGAGTAACTAATACCACAAGCTTAATTAATAATATTCTCCTTGATGTGCTCCAAGAGAAGGCATATGTCTCTTTATCAAATTGCAGTCATGCTATTTTTTTGCGACTCTTGCTGCTGTTTTTTTTTCATGCTCATTGTGATAGTACTTTTTTTTAGGTTTCTAATACATGAAGATGGTTACTACGACATTAATGTATTGCAACTACGCTCTCAAAGCATATTAAGTCGGTTCTCAGGACAGGAGGAAGTACTTAATATTGGATTTGATACAGCTTTTATAGGCGAAGCTGTCCCAGATTGTGACATCGCACTTGCAAATGATGTTATTTCATGCCGTCAATACTTACTCGGACAGGGGTATTCTCCTGAACTTTCTAATGCTGTTGGGCATCTTAGATTTTCTGAGAATCATAGACCCTTCAGCCTATAACTTTTTTTTTTTTTTTTTCTTTTTTTACATTTTTATGGTTTTAGATTGAGGTCTTAAACAGTTTGATCACTGACTTACTGAGCCACACTCAGCTTCATAAATTTTATCACGAAAGATAACTTAAAGATGATTGAGAAAGATATATCAAGGGAAGAAAAGAAAAATACTACTCCGTAATATGAAACACAAGCATACAACTATACATAAATGTCTTTCTGGAATAATGAAGAAAATCTGTAGTAGTGGAAGCCATTGCAGTAGTCTCAAGCTCAAGGAACAAAATATCTGGAAAAATAACTAGCAAACTTTACAACAAACTCTTGTAAATAGCTAACAAACTCTAGCAAACTTTACAACAAATTCCATTACAGCCTGTTTGGGAACCTGCATTTCATTTAGAAATCCGTATTTGGCACAAATTCATTGTTTGGCAATCCCAAATCTTTGGATTTGGATTTGTTTCAAATCTAGGTCCAAATCCTTGCCCCTTAAATTTAGCTTATTCTAAATAACACCCCAACCCCCTGTTATTTCCAAATCATCATTCCAAATTACAACTTTCAAATCATGTGATTCAAATGAAATTAGTGTTGCCAAACGCTACCTTATTTACTCTGACTCTATACAGCAGTATACACTACGCAAACAATACAACTATTACTCCCAAAAAAAAATAGTTGGGAGTGAAACTCTTGTATATCAAGCATCCTTGATCCACATGTATTTATTATTTGCTGATTTTATCTTGGCTGGAATTTTCCCAAAATATCAGGGTTATCGGAAAGGTAGCTCTCAGCGGGGATGATCTGTGGCTTTATTCGGATGACGCTGAATCCACTGAGTTATTATCATACCTAGAGGTGAGATTTGACAACTTGTAGTGAAGTTTGATGTTGGAAATATACGTTTCTTATCTGTAGAGCTTTTCCATGCAGCATCACCCTGATGAGTGGCTTCTTCCAGGTTCTGCTGGGATCAAGGTAAATTATACATTGATAAATCATATTATCTAATTCCTTTTGTAAATTTGGAACATAACTTTGCAAGTTCAATGATATTTGCGCAGACAACTTTGATTGTACCTATTTTGCCCTATGGAGTCCTCCAGTTAGGCTCTTTTTTAACGGTACGTCTTCAGTAAAGTCTTGTGTGTTGAAAAGATATGACCCATGCTTTTATTTATAGTCGGAAGTTATAATTTTCTTTATCTCCTGCTAGACCTTTGTATGATATTTCTGTTGGCTTTTGATTGTCATCTTAGTATTGATAGTTAGCTGAAAATTTACTTAGGGATGTGTTTCTATACATCATAAATCATCTACATAAGCTACACAAAATGGAATTTAGTCATATAGGTTTGATCATTTAACATTCCATCATTCTCAGCTGAGGCCAAGGAATGCAACAAATTTTCCTCTTTGCTCATGAGCTTGGGTCATACTGGTAACTCATACACCTCTGAATGGAGATGAAGGATGTTATGTACTCCGTAGTTCTTGTACACGAACAAGAGTGTATTAACCGTCTCACACAATATGTTTCGTTTTTGCTCATGAGCTTGGGTCATACTACTCATACACCTCTGAATGGAGATGAAGGATGTTATGTACTCCGTAGTTCTTGTACATGAAAAAGAGTGTATTAACCGTCTCATACACAATATGTTTCGTCTTTCTAACAAATACCCTCTCTTGAGAAGAACTTTTTATAGTGGCCCTATACTTCAATATAAATAAGTAATTTTTACATCTGATCTGGATGTAGTCTCTAATATGAATTCCTGTTAAGCAGCCATATGCGTAGAATGCTTAAGAAAGAGACCTCACATGTAAGGGCTGTAAAAGAGAGCTCCGACCCTTATAAGTTAACATGTGAATGTTCCACATCGACAAAAGAGAGAGTTGATAACTTTGTAGGTCTAGAGCTACTACTTGTATTGACACAGTTAGTTTTAGGTAAAATCCTCTTTTGGGTTTAGAAATTGGACTTTCTCTTTTCGTGGATGCGGTCCAGGCCCATGTCACGACCTAAAAAGCTCCATTCATCATTGCTCATGAGCTTGTCTGTCATCCGAATTTAACTGTTCCTTTTATCTCCTAGTTACTTTATTTCATGAATCATGATTTGCTGCCGTCCTGTGTGTTCAAGACGTTAGTTAATTAAAAATCATTATGGGCGTGTTTGGATAGCAAAAGTCAAGGGAAAGGGAGGGAAGGGAAAAATAACATGCAGTCAAACACACCCTATGTGAGAGATTACACTACTTGAGACTTACTTGTGTTAATGGATAACATGCAGGTTGCTGAAAATTTTGGAAATGTTACTGACATTAAAGAAACAATCGTTTCTCTAATGTCTACAACTATTTGCATGCAATCAAATTATGGTGAACCTCCATTCTTATGCTCATCGATGATGATTACAGAGTGGGAAAACAATGATCATTCATCTATTGATCTATTCCAAAGAAGTCATTTCCAAATCTCAGAAGAATTAGACAAGGCTGAATTTGCAGACACTGAAATATCAACAGGTTATGAATTTATGGATCCACTCCAGCTGGATGATATCATAACAAATTCTCTACTGACTTCTGAAATAGACATATCTCATCTGTATGTGGATCACAGCGCCAAATCAGATCCACTGAATGACTTTGCTATACCTGATATGTCAGAAGCACTTGAAAATATGTGGGCATTTTCTTGCCTTGAAGAAGAGTATGTTGATATCGGGGTCTCAAGCGAATCATCTAGTGGAGTCACAAGTTATGTCTCTCCAGAACAAGAGCAACAGTCATCTGCCACTGACCTACAAGAGGCAATTGGAAAAAAGAATGATGAACATTCCATATATTCATTTGAGGCTAATGTGGATTCTTCCGAAGGTTTATTTCCATCAGCATTGAGATCCTGTGGATGGTTTGATGAAGGAGGTGCTCATGACTATCTCCTGGAAGCTGCAGTTGCTACGTCATACAAAAGTTCGGACGACACTCTTTCTTTACTGTATAATAATAGTAGCGGGCCAACTGAAACCTCATTATCGGAACTTGCTCCTCCCTTTCAGGTGCAGCCTTCATATGAAACAAACGCGGCTCCTACTGAGCATCACAAAACTGTTTCACATGGAAAATGCACTTCTCTCTCGTGTCGCAAAAGTACAGCCTTAAACGACACTCTGGCATTAGTTGACACGCTTGATGAGAGCTTTGGAAGTGCCATTTTTAAAGACGAAAAGCCAATAAGATATGAAAGTGGGTTTTCTCATAAAAATGAGATGATTTCTAAACGCAACAAAGGCAAGGATGGGTCAAAAAATAACCTAAGACCCAGGCCAAGGGATAGGCAACTTATTCAGGATAGACTGAAGCAGCTGCGTAAATTGGTTCCTAGTGCTACAAAGGTGAGTTGTGTCTTGCCTGTTTTTCACTGCTTGTTGTACTCTTCTGTTTCCAATTCCAATGGACCCATGATCCACTGTTTTTAGTCTGTAGAATATGATGTACTCCATCACAAAACTCTATATGCTTCTTATGTCGTAAAGTAGCCTTTCTGTGTTTTTGTGTTTTTGACTCAAGGGTAAGACTGGTACATCCGACGGCCTTATGTGCCACTGGTGGTGACTATTAAGGCATAGGGCTAATGATGATGTATATTATAATCTTCTGTCAAGCTCCTTAGCAGTTGATATCGTTTTTCTTACAGACTAGCATTGACGGGCTTTTAGAACAAACTACAAAGCATATGCTCTTCTTAAGAAGTGTGAGCGAACAGGCAAAGAAAGTGCAGCAATTCACCTACCAAAAGGTACATTAAAGCCGCCAATTTAGTATGCTTACCTTGTTACGTCCTCAAATTTCTATGTCTCTTTCAGTCTGTGACGCTTTCAGCAGGAGACAGACACGTCTGCAATCTTAGGGTTAACATAAATGAATTAAAACATTCCCCTGATGGGATGATGCTCACAAACAAGTGGTTTTTGGTTGCATCTTCCTAAAGATGTGGAGCAGAAGCTCGTCTTCAGCTATATGATTCAAGAGTATCTTTGGAGCTTGGATGTGCTAACACTACAAAATAAGGCTCCTCTTCTGGCCCTTTTATCGTTCCTTTGAATGATGTGGTCAACTTCAAACATAACTAACATTCTTGAATTTGCAATTGTTTGCAGCTCATTACTGATAAAACTGAAGCACACCCAAGACGTCCCAGTTGCACGAGCTTTGCCCAGCTGGAGGGAAAGAACACTGAATCATGTCCTATTATTGTTACCGATATGGAGCAAGAAGGCCAATTTTTAATCCAGGTATACTGTTTGTCTATTCTTTTCAGCCTGATTCAGCAACAACGATATGGAGTTATGTACTTATGCACCATAAGGTGACAAGGCCTGGGAAATGGATTAATCCGTCATGTCAATTTGGGTTGGCTCATTGTCGGCTAAATATTTTGTTTTGAGTCGGGTCGTTTCGGGTCTCTGATAGATTAGTTTTCGGGTTAATTTACATTTCGGGTGAATTCTGCATGTGCTGTTTTCTGGTCATCTTAGGCCCAGGTCTCTTGGGGACAGGTCACTTAGGGTCCGGCCTTTTTCGAGTATTGGAAACTGTGGGTCGTTCTTAGGTTATTTGTGAAAATGATTTAATTACTATCCCGTAATAACTTGAGTAACGAAGAGTATTTTACAAATTAATTTTTTTTTAAGAAGTGCTTGAAACAACACTAAAACTTTGGAGAGACGGTCTCTCAATAAGTTATTGAGTCTTATTGAGAGACCACTTTTGTCGTACTCCTTATCTACTTTTTTGTATCCCTCTTATTATCTTTTGCGACTCAAAATGTCTCTTTCATTTGGTACAAGTTTTTATGATGATTGTACTTATTTTATCTTGTATTTTAACCATTTTTATTAATACCTCATTATATAGCATGATACCTATTTTATCACTTTTTGTACTACCATTTTTCCATCAATTGTAATTGGTCTCTCAACAAGTTTATTGAGAGACCGTCTTATCGGGTCGGTTTAGATTTTGGGTCAAATTTAGGTCGCGATCAATCTTATCGGGTCGGTTTAGAGTAGTTCTTACTTCTACACATATTAATCAGTCCGTCTCATTATAAACGGACACTATCCGTCTATACGTATGGACGGATAGTGTCCGTCTATAACGAGAATTTGTGCATATTAATAGGTGTTCGGGATGTTCATGCGCCTGATCGGTATTTTCTCGTTACTCGTTGTCACAGATGCTATGCAATAGTGGTGAAGTTTTCTTCGAGATGATTGAAGTGATGCGCAAGTTAAACTTAAGCATCTTACAAGGCGTTATGGAAGGTCATCGCAACAACTGGGCATGCTTTATTGTTGAAGTACTGACATTAAGACACTTTTTATTACATATATTAAATTTGTTTTTTATTTATTTTTTCTTTTGCAGTTGGTCTCTGGACCCTTCGTTAAGCTATTTTCTTACTATTTGCATTCATTTCAGGCTTCGGAGAGTTTTAACAAGTTGGACATTTTTTGGCCACTAATGCGAATATTACAACAAAATGGAGACTGGATGACTAAGATGAATCAGTGGTACAACTGAAAATTTTCGGCCTCTAGTCAAGAGTAGGAAACATATAGAACATCAGAAAGTGTTGTCACATTATTAGGGCAACAATTCGGCAATAATATAGTTCAGAGTAGTTATTTACTTACTTGAAAGACAGTATTTTTGCATTCGACATTCTGTAACGGATGCAGCTGAAAAGAATTAGCTAGAATTGAGTAAAATACTGGCGAGAGAGATATTATGTTAATTGTTGTTGGGATTCCTAAATTAGATTTTTCGGGCGTACACCGTATTTTGAAAGAAAATCCGTATCGAATAAAGATACTATTTTATTCTAATATATGACATTTTAAGAACCGATATCCGATACGATTTTTGCTCACCCCTAGCTATCACCTAGGTATTATTAAAACGGACACGGACACGTGATGTGACATTCCATGAAATTTAGGCGTGCGACATGTTATTTAAATTTAGTAAATATATATTTAGTAGTTAGAAATAAGTTTTTAATGTATTTGACATCAAAATTGAAGTGAAGGTAAATTTTGACCTTGATTACAAGTTTACAACTAATTCTCATTTTTCACTCAAACTCATCTTCTAATCAATCTCTTTCGACATCTCATTGCTCGTCTAAACTATAACATGTATAGGAGTGTATTTAACGAGGTGTCGGACACGGGATGGTTGGTATTTAGTGTCCGTGCTACCTAGGCTATCACGATCAATATGTCCTTCCCCCATCTTATTTTTATTGTCTCACTTTCTAATTTGGAAGGATTTAAGAAAAAAATGGTTAACATAGTGTTAATATTAATTAATTAAAAATTTTCATTACTAAATTTAGAAGGGGGGGAGGGGGGGGGGGGGAGGGTGGCGTTAATTTGGGATAAAATTTGAAGTTAAAGAGGACAACAAAAGTGATTTAATGGATGCAAAAAGAAGAACATGGACGTCAAATATGTTTTGCGGCTCCGTATACGTAGCAATATAGCATGCATAAATTGCTTCTTTGTAATGTAATTATTAGAATTGTCAACAAATTTAGCACAGCTGGCAAATACCAGCACAATAATAGAGTTTGCCTGAATATCGGTTTAGAAAAAGAACAAAAAAGACAATTTAGTGTTTTAGATTGAATCGAGAAGCATAATTATCGGCTGAATTTTGGTAGAAGATGAGCAGATGAAGCAAGGCAGCCGGATATAATTATAATTATAGGTATTAGTCCTAAATTAAGCATAACTCATAACTTATCATAATAATAATTGAATCTGAATTATGAATCATAGTAATTAAGTCAAATCTGAGTCATCATTCTTAATACTTGACGGAGTACATTTCACATGCACCCTACCCTCTCGATTTCAGTCCATTTTCCTGAACACATAGGAGTAACTACTATCCATTTTCCTAAACGCTTTGCATATAGTATGATATATCATCATCCAATCTATAACCTAACCCCGGCCTTATTATCTCTTCTCTTCTTAATCCCTTCATCTCCGATCCATCATCAATTAATCTCTCTATCTCTCAACCATGCCAACAATAATAATAATAATATTCTTATTTTCCTGACATTATTAACTCTGTCTTTCATTTTCTCCATGTGTTTTTCCTTCATTTTCATCCATGGTTGGGTCCATCTCTTGGCTCACCGAGCACCGACGCTCAAAATCCAATCACATTAACATTAACAACAACCATAACCGTTGGATGTTCAAGAATGAGAAGCTGGAGATATTAGGCATCTTAGCGTTCGACACCGCCAAAGCCATATCACGTTTAGTCTCCCTTTACAAAGCCTTGTCTCAAAAAGAGTTCCATAGGCTTAAAACAGAGGTTATTAAATCACGTGGTATTTCTTTCTTGGTTTCTCAAGATGATACCTTCCTTCTTAAGGTTGCCTGCACCGAGCGCCTCCATGACCTAGACCGAGCCGCTACCGCTGTGGCTCGCCTAGGCCTTAAGTGCTCCGATTATGGTTTGGTTCGCTTTGGTCAGGTTTATAAGGATCTTAAGGCGGGGTTTATGGACATGGAGAAGCTTAATAATTACGGGTCCAAAGAAATGGAGAAATCCGTTGATAAAATGGAGAAATTTACGGCATTAACAGGGGAATTATACGCGGAGCTTGAAACATTAGCAGAGTTAGAGACTTCGGAGAGAAAATTGAATGAATGGAGAAAGAATAATAATAATAATAACAATAATAGTAGCCCAGATACAAATTATGATTTATTTGATCAAAAGATTTATAATCAAAGAAAGCATGTTCGACGTTTGAAGGAGGTTTCTTTATGGAGTCAATGTTATGACAAAATTGTTGGGCGTATGGCAAAGATTGTATGTGTTCTTTACTCTAGGATTTGCACTCTTTTTGGGCCTTACCTCTCAAGATTACCTCATAATAATGGTAATAATAATAATAATAATAAAATTCCTAACATCCCATCTTCACAAATTTCAATGTCTGGCCCGATTCACTGCACAGCAAGAAAAGTGCCCCTCGTCAGGTTCCTTAGTAGAGATAGTAGCATGTTCATTAATGAACCCATTGTATTAAGGCATGCAATTAATCGTCAAAACAACAATACTGAAATGATTCAAGCCGCTCCACCTTCGAGTGTTGGTGGGTCTGGATTAGCCAACCGGTATGCTAATGTTATTTTACTGTCGGCTAAGTACTTAAACTCCGAAGCTCTAATAGGAGATCAAGCGCGAGAGAAGTTATACAGCATGTTGCCATCTAGTCTAAAAAACTACGTCAGATCGAAACTCAGGGCCGCGTGGAGAGAATCGGAAGAGGAGCAAGTGTGTGGATGTCATGCTCTAGCTGACGGCTGGAGGGAGGCCTTGAATGAAATACTGGACTGGCTTGTTCCGATCGCTCAAGACACGATAACCTGGCAGGCAGAAAGGAATTTGGAGAAGCAGAGGTTCGATGCTAAGCCTACGGTGCTTTTGATGCAAACATTGCATTATGCGGATTTGGAGAAAACTGAGGCAGTCATTGCAGAAGTTCTTGTTGGGTTAAGTTGTGTATATTGGTATGAGAATCGCAGGATATCTTGTGTTGATGTCCAAATTTATTGATTGCTTTTACTGTTAGTGTCTTAGGGCAATAACAACGACGGGATCATAGTGAGTTTCATACATATAAGGCTCCTTGATCGTTGAACTACAAAATAAGGAGTTACTTATATGAACCGGTTTTTAAAATAAGAAACTTGTTAACATGTTATGAAAAGGATGCGAGAAGAAGGATTACGTACATAGAAAGTATGAAACTTTTATCATTGAGATGAATTAAGAAATTTTATAATTAAGGATGTGTATTGATGTGTCAATCAAAAAATTTAGAATGGAACTCTAACTATTACACTAGTTTTCAACCCGTGCAAAATTACACGCATATGTTTTTAGGAACATTGATATAATGATTAATATTTAAAAAATATTAACCAAAAAACATGAATATTTTATACTATTCATAAGAGCATCAACATGTGATGACGTAGAGCCAATAGTTACGTTACTTGATGGTAATGCCATGGAGTTCTGCTCACATACGATTCTTCTTGTCATTTGCCTTGTGGTTCGGGAAACTGGAAAAAAAAATAGATAATCATTTATTAGAAAATTAATTTAACACAGGTGTGAGGTAAAAAGTTTTTTTTTCCTTCATAAATAGCATAAAAAGACTGGAGTATCGTTTGTAATGTCAGAGAGCGGAGGATGGGTATTTGACATTGGATGTTGAGTTGCGTCACCAATCACTCGTCTTGTTTGTTGACTCGAATCAACTGTTCAAACAAAAATTAAACGATAAAAGTATATAAAAGAAATGTACAAATCGAATTTGTTAATAGTGATCATATGAGCCGTTTATAACACAAGCCCGAGAATGCTAACATGGACCGATTATATTAGTTATATGGGCTGAGGAGAATAACAATCAAATATGGCCCATTCCAACCTAACCCTACCCTCGATCTATAACTCAAAAATGGCCCAACCCGGTTCTATGAATAACTTTGTATAAAAGAGTCATTGTGTAATATGAACATTAGTGATAATATGAGTCGTTTATAAAACAAACCCGAGTATACTAATATGGACCGATTACATTAGTTACATTGGCGAACAAACTAAAAACTAAAAATGGCCCATAAGCTTTATACGGAGTATAAAACAAATACAACCCGTCACACTTATATAAATCACTCATTTTTCCTCTAATTAAACCCTAGCCTCTCACACTCCTTTCAGCCTCCCTCATCAACACTCTCTTATTTCCGCGCCCTCATCCACACACTCATTCCACATCCAGGGGCGAGGCCACTATTGGCTATGGCGTAGCCGCCGCTACACCAAAGGCGAAAATTTCGTTTAGAATTTCGTGATTTGCTACACCGAAATTAAAATCTTGGCCTCGCCTCTGTCCACATCCTCCTTCATCCACACTCTCATTTGCCTCCTCCCTCATCCACACTCTAATTTTCCGCCGCCGTCGTCCACCCTTTGATCATTTAAGATGAAGATGATAATAAAGGGATGAAGACGATGTGCAAGGGAATCGGTACAATCTTATACTCGACTGTTTTTTTCTATTTTTAATAACATGCAAAGTGTTTTTGTTGCATTTTTTGGTGTTTTTGTAATGTTTTTGTAAATTTGATTTGCTTTTTTTACAATTAAAACAATAAGATCTAAGTGATTATGGTTAGTGATTATGCAATATGTGTATTTCAGACATAACACTTACAAAATAGGGTAATAATGTCCTAAATTCTTTTCTATATATCCAATTTCCATGTATTTTTTTATTATTATTTATTATATTCGAACTCCAAAAAGTTGTAGATCTATGATAAACAAACGCATTTTAATTTCATTATTAATTTAAAACAAATTTTTTGATTTTTTAAAAAAAAATTGGAAATATTAATGCTTTAATACTCAGATTTGAGGTATTATTGTTGATTTGTATTTGTTAACAAATTTTTGTGCAGTTTTTTCATAATATATTTCATTTTAAGTGGAAAAGGTCGTAGATCTATCATTTACATATACATTTTAATTTGTATTTCAATTTAAAACAAAAAACATTCGGCTTTTATAAATTTTATTGAGCTTTTAATGCTCTTAATACTCAGATCCGAGTTATGATTGTTGATTGGTAATTACTAGTTTTGTTTTTCACATATGGAATTTTTAATTAATTAATTTAAATAATAGGGTATTTTACTTGTGATTTTAAAAAATTGATTTATGAAATGTTATAATTTCATAAATTGTAATTTCATAAATTGATTTATGAAATTAATTAATCTCGGCCTTTTGGGTCGTAGTTGACCCGAAACAAATGACTCAATTTGAATCGACTCGAAACTAATGGATCTGACCTATCATAGTCCAATGGATCTAACCTAACCCTAATGTAATGAGTCTGAAGTTTGACCTGATTTGACCCACATGGGTCTGACCCGACCCACATAGGTATGAACCAATCCAAAAATTCGACATATTGACCCGAATTTCATCTTATATAGAATTTATTTCCATAGTATTAATGTTATGTATTTTGAATGATTAATAGAATTTGATGAAACGTAATTTGAGATACTCTTTGATAATCACCCGTTTAATGTATACATGAAATTATATGATCACCATATAATTTCATGTATACATTAAAGGAACATGTGACTCTTTGATAATCACCCTGTTTCTTTGACTCACGTTTTTTTGTTAATGCAGCAATTTTTTTACTTGTTCGGATGGTCTAAAAAATTTCTAAGATTTTCAATTCAATTGATGTTCATTATCGTGTTGTTGGTACAAGTATGACTGTCGGAAGAATGTTTACCGAGTTTGCAATTTATCTCAAGATGAATGGAAGGATATGGGTTTTCATCAAATCTCGATCATATGGTTTTTTACTCCAATCGTCGTTATTTAATTTTTTTTTTTTTTAAAAAAATTGTAATCCGTGGAGTTGTAATTTTTGGTCTATAATTTATTATTTTAGAGAATGTAATTTGTAGTTTTGGATGTACCTAATTTTTTTTTTTGGATGTTCAAATCATACGATAAGAGTGAATTATATTAAATGCACTTTTGGAAATTAATTAAGTAGTTACTGAAATTATTTTTTAATTAAGGAATAGAGTGATGAGAGTGTTTAAGGAAAGTAGAGGAGATAGAGTAATTAAATTGGATGAGTGAACGTGGCTTTTGATGTGGATCCCACAATTGACTGAATTTCCAAAAAAAAGGGTTGTACAAATGACGTGGCGCATT
>LHUT01003145.1:0-16340 GCA_001412135.1 Silene latifolia subsp. alba
ATTAGTGGAAAACTGATGTGGCAGAGTCTTAAGACTTTGGAGAGTCTTACCAATAATCACACCTTTATATCCTAGTCATGTAGCCTTTTATAAGCTATAATGTAGTATTAACTACTATTATGCACAATTAATTACATTGACTATCTGCTCATCGATGAAGTGTCACATTGTCAAGCTTAACGTTGAACACGTCTAACGTTAAGAAGAAGAAAACAAATATAACCAACATTTTTTGTCGCTGTCTAGGAGCGTCAAATTGTAACAAAAAAATGTGCATGGTCAAACTATTTTGATCATCAAAAATGATAAAATTCCAATTCAAGCGAACTGTTATATTTTACCCTAGCTTCAGATTGCTAGCTGTTCATGCAGATATGCCATGCTGGAATTTACAAATCAAGTCAACGTTTTCATAGTCTATATTATTGCATTAGTTAAAAACATTTTCTTTTTTAAAACAATAATAATGTTTGCTTTGTTACTCTTTTGTTTGAAATATAAGTGTTTCTCGCCATAGATTAATAGATTATTAATAATTAATAATAAAATAATTACTGGTATTACTTATTGGCATTATGCCATCTACTATGATTTAGTCCTCCGTACATTTTTTTTTTCTAATAATATGCTTGTCTTCCCCAAGGTCTTTGAACTTTGACAATTACAATAACGGTTTTTTTTGTAACGCGTGTACCCTCAAGAAAAATGTACAAGATATTCTCATTAATCATGGTAAAAGTGAGTTTCTAAATATCTCATGAGAATATTTTGTAAATCTTTTTATTTAGGTTATTAAAGACACACGTTCAAAAACCGTTAAAATCGAGTGACATATAGTTGTCGACTTGTCGAGGCGTAAAAATTTCAACCGGGGTACGAACGAGTGATAGTATGGCAATCTCGAAAAAGTTCAAAAATTTTAACTAAAGATTTTGAAATTTTCATGTCAGTAGGAACAACCCCAACCCCAACCGTACGTGTTCACATAGGTAAGACATTTAAAGAGACATATAATACTTTGTTTTTACAAGCTAATTAACAATATATAGACTTTATTTTATATTTAATTCTATTGTTTTCCTTAAGTTAAAGAATGACGTGTTTGCATTTTGTACGTCATTTACTAAATTTGAATGGTGTGTGAAATCTAGTTGCTCCCATGTTACAATTAAAAGCAACAAGGAATACATTATACTCTTTCCAATTTTAATAGGAGTATTATCCGCATAAATGCGTAATGTTTAATAAAATGTAATAACAAATTTGTTTATTAGTTATTACTACCTCTATTCTGGTTATTTGTTTATTTTTGGCATTGGCACAGACTAAAAGAAGAGAAGGGAAACAATTATTAGATGACAAATTGACGAAATTGACTATGAAAGATCAAACTACCCATTAAATTAAAGACATTCATAAAATAAATTGATAAACAATAATTGACTGAAACAACATAAAATAGAATAGATAAACAAATAGGGAAATGATAAATATAGCCCGAAGGGTTGTATTTAAGAAGCCAAAAAGGGAAATTAATCTTTAATATTGTTGTTAATTGCATCATTTTTTGTGCAATTTTGCAATAAATTCCTTTTTTAATACTCCGTACCAAAATTAAAAGGTTTTAACTCCTTAAATACAGCCTTTAGAGCTGTATTTAACATTACCCAAACAAATACACCATCGAAATTACTTTGTAAGATAAGCAACCGTGTTGCACCAAATTAAGCACCTCCTTGTTAATAGTAAGTACAGTAGTAGTAACAATCGAGAAACCATGCAAAAACGAACGTCGGAAATACATAATTATTCATTACGTAGTTTTACGTACTATTTCTAATCAATTTGCATGTGAATTATCCTTTCGACACACGTTTATACAACATGGCACCATACCCATAGAGATTATAGAACACTAAAACCAACATAATCCTCACGTAATTTGCATAGTTTAATTTTTAAATACTTCCTTCGTCCCAGTCAATAATTTATTTTTATTTTATTTCTCAAAAGTAAATATAAATTATTCATTAAGACAGAGAGTATATAATATCACCCTTCTCATAATACATGGATAACGTACTTGTCCTAGCAATAAAAAAAATTAAGGGAAAAAATTTAATGATTTTTAGCAGAGAACTAACGAAGTTAACTCCACCCAATAAATTGTAAAAAAACGTTTTACAAAATATTGATATAATGGAAAATTGATTTTGTTTAATGGTTTTTCTAACGTAGGTACCTTTTTTTTGTTAACTGCCTTAACTTTTATAGGGTATTTGGATAATAAATCATGCACGTATGTATTTTACAATGCTTGTGTATGTAGAAGTGTTATTCATAATAAGTGCATGTACAAAGTTATTGAATTTTTCAGTAAAGATGTATATTACTCCGATCCATACATAATTTTCAATTATTTATTTAATTCGATTGAAATACCTGTCTACTCACATAAAAAAAAAAATTACACAAATAAGGTCCTGTTCTTTTGAGCTGAATAAAGCTGAACTGAATTGATGAATTAAATTGGAGTGAACTGAAGTTAGCTGAAATGAATAGAGATGAAATAAGCTGGACTAAACCAAAATGAGCTGAACGAGAAAATGAGAAATGAAATTAAGGCGAAAAGAACAAAGCCTAATTTGGACTATCAAAAACAAGCTTAGATAGATCCAACACTTCAAAGCAATATAATATGGATTTTTCTAACGTGTGCCCTAAGGGCACACATTAATAACCTATATGTGAAAATAATAACAAGATAATTTCATGACATATCCAACAATAAACTCATTTTTACCATAATTAGTGAGATTATCTTGTTTTTATTTCCACATATAGATTATTAATGTGTGCCCTTAGGGCACACATTAGAAAAACCCAATTTTTAATGCATGAAAATAGTTGAAACTCTTATTCTTTTTACATTAGCTCNNAGGGCACACATTAGAAAAACCCATATAATATTTACTCAACTAAATTAAATGTAATACTAAACTAAATCACCCTTTAAACAAAAGCATTGTTAATAACAATTACAAGTTGTCATTACATGTAGAGTACAATTTCAGCAACATAACTAATTAAGGTCTATAAAATGGATTAAAATCTATTACAAATTCCAACAATTCTAAAGCAAATTACATAGCACTATAAAAAAAACACTAGAAAATATATATTTTTTCCTTTGTTTTTTCGGGCATAGACAAAAAAAAAATGGAAAGAAAAATGCATATAATTCTTCTTCCTCTAATGGTTCTAGCCCTTGTAGCTGCTACATTGCTGAGAAACGTCGACGGAGCGATTTCGGTACCAAAGGAAGGGTTGATGCGCCAATATTACAAGAAAACTAACAGTTGTGAGAATGTGGAAACATTTGTTAAGTATCAAGTTAAGAAGTTTTGGGATCAAGATAAAACCATAACGGCGAAACTCCTTCGCCTTCTTTACTCTGATTGTATGGTCTCGGTACGTTATTCCGTATTCTTGACTTTAATTTCCGACTATCTAATTAGTCATGTCAACTATCTTAGCTGGTAAACTAGTGAAATATAAAATAATCCATATTACATCAAAGGTTGCATGTCTATCTAATTTCTTAATACGATAAAAATCCATTGTGTCACACTGTCACGAGTTTATATAAGTTTATAACGTGACCTAAAGGTGTCGCTACTGAGTAGTGAGTTGTTATTAAATGCCAAGTAACGTCAGTTATCTTAGTTGGTAAACGTAAACTAGTAAAAGTTGTCTATGTGATTTTTACTACGATAAAAATCCATTGTGACACGACTCACGAGTTTATATAAGTTTGTACTCCGTATTCCTTAGGTTTAGTAAAGCGCGTGACCAAACCTTGTATAAGGTGTCGCTAGCTACTGAGTAGTGAGGTGGTATTAAATACGGAGTACTGAGTTTCAGTACCATCATACGTATCTGCTACTTATGTGATTTATATCTAATGGGTAATGTGAGATCGATGCAGGGTTGTGACGGATCAATTCTATTAGACGGGGTAGACTCGGAAAAAACGGCAAGACAGAATAACGGACTTGGAGGATTTGTAATTATAGACAAGATCAAGATAGTTGTTGAAGAGAGATGTCCTGGAGCTGTCTCTTGTTCCGACATCTTAATGCTCGCTACTAGGGATGCTGTTGCCTTGGTACGATTCTCTTCATCCTAAGATTTCTAGCGAAATCACAACATTACCTCAGTATTTCAATGACTCCCGCTTATTACGAAATAAGATCTGAATTAAATGCAGTCTTAAATCTGTATTGATTCAACCTAGACAGATGTTTTCAAATCGGTCATAATGAAACTTGCCTCGAGAATTATATTTTTGTCGAAATTTCTGAACAGGCTGGTGGTCCGTCCTACATAGTTTATACAGGAAGGAAAGATGGATTCTCGTCGAAAGCATCATCCGTCGACCTACCTTCACCAGACATATCTATGGATCAGGGACTTAAATACTTCAGAGACAGGGGTCTCGATGCCCAGGACTATACTACACTCTTAGGTATTCCTCTTTTTTACTCGTGTTTAACATTGCACATATCAACTAGTTTAGTTGGTAAAGTCATGAGAGCGGCTGCTCATAGAGCTGTTTAACGGTGCGGGCCAGCTCGGCCCAACCCGCATCAGTGGGCCTTTTTTTTTCTAGCGCAGCCCAGTCCGCCCCTCAACCCGGGCCGGATCAGTGCCCCAAATTTCCGTCTTGGCCTGCTAAAAATTCAAAAAACACTATATGAACCGGGCCTGGGCCAGACATTATAGAGCCCATCCCGGCTCCTTTTTAGTGTCGGGCCTGGCCCACAAATTGACAACCCAGTGTACACCCGCTCAAGACCTGGGTTCAAATCCCGTCAACATGCTTAAACTGATAATATTACGACTGGCACCTGATTATAATCACCACATATTACAGGAGCACATTCAATGGGGAAGGCAAGATGTCGATACCTAAGCACCCGTCTATACAACTACCAAGGCACCGGAAAGCCAGACCCGACCATCGCGTCATCCAAGCTCAAGGAATTAATGAAAGATTGCCCTAAAAAGAAAGGAGCCCATGAAGGGCTAGTGTACCTTAACAAAGACTCCGGCGACAAGTACAGGTTCACAAATTCTTACTATAAGAACATTATGTCAGCCAAGGGTGTCCTTAGTGTTGATCAACAACTATACTTTGGGAATGATTCCTTACAGCTTACTCAAGAATTCGTCGATCCTCTTTACGGGTTTAAGGAATTCAAGAAGGCGTTCGCGTTGTCGGTTAATCGAATGGGAGCTTACAATGTCTTGACTGGTACAGAAGGAGAGATCAGAAGAAATTGTCATCGTGTGAATAAGTACTAGTAGATCACTAGATCATATATTTATTTATATAATTATATGTAATCAAATTATTAATAATGTGATTTTTGTTGTGATTAATTATTTGTTTTATAACAATAAAATAAGGCTATATGTGAGTATCGTGTTGTTCAGCAAGTAAGTTTTGTTTGTGACGGTCACAAGCTTGTGATGTTTCACAACCCCTTTAATTTTTAACATTATTTAAATCAGGTATGAGTCGTCACAACTCACAACTAAGAATTTGTAATTGTGTTGTTTGTAAAAGTTATTGTAATTTATCCAAGCCATGAAGTTGTTTTGGCTCTTACTGTTGTGCATAATATTCGTCAATTATGTGATACTCCCTTGGACTCAACTGGTTATTAACGTTAGATTAAAATACTCCTCTTAATCAGTAGAATAAAAACGTAAAGAATTAATTCAAACGGAAAAGTTATTATAGTTATAAGTATCACCTCAATTGGGTTAAGAAGAGGTTGAATGTAAGTAAACCAAAGATCGAGAATACGAGTGCATGTTCACGGTCCCCTTTCCGTGTCTCTATCTTATCTTGTGCTCACTAATTCCGACTATGCCTATCGACATATCGTTATGAGTATAGCCTATAGGAGTGCATTAAAATTTAAATTAAATCCTAGCAACTGATTCTTTGAGTAATGAATCAAGATGTAATCTTTATAAAGGTAATTATTTTACATTGTCCAAGGTTGACTATGTTAAGTCAAACCATGACTTTGAAAGTCAGACAACTCAAGTCCTGACTCCAAAGTCAAAGCCCCATCTTTGTGGGGCAAAATTGGAATTCACAAAAGATCTGTTGGGTAAGGAGTAAATCGGCACACCACCACTAGGGAGGACGACAACCTCCTCGGGTTCTCTTCATCGACCTATCTCGTACCAATATTCTCACATAGAATACATATTTTATTTGCAATAGCTTCAGTTCAAATATGAATCTAAGTGAACAGATGAAGAACAAATTCCGATCATCTTAAAAGAAGTCGCACCCCAAAAAGACTTGTGCATTGTTGTAGGCTACGATCCAAACTCAACTTTGTGAGTTGGTCTTTGCTTATCGAGCAAAGTCGTGTGTGTAGTACTCATGACATTGTTTCAAGCGCTTGTGGCTAAGAATTAAAACTCCACGGAAAAGAGATGAAAGAAAAGAACAGGGACACAATAATTCTAGGAAAGAACAATATATTGACTCATAAAATGCAGTCTGTTGCAGAATAGGTAAATGAACTTACTACAAAACCAGCACAAAACTGCGATAACAAATTGTTATCCAGTCTGATTCGAAGTTCAGTTAAGACTCTGGACAGCCAGTCAGCCACCTCGCCAATGCTCTGCAGTCTGCAACTCTGCAAGTCATGCTTTAAAGCCGTTGATCCATCAAACTGATAACAGGGGAACCAATATGAGAATTACAATATAGTCCCGTCATTTTGACAAATTAAATCATTTCTAGAAGTAACCAGCACAACAGTTACTCAGATAAGGCTTCGGTCAGGTCACGTGTTACCTCAGGTTAATTCAGATTGGAATGGGCTTGGATGTGGCGGATTGGGTTATATAGGGTATCGATCAAAGTCGTGTTGTGTTTGGTTCATCAATCTAAAAAGACTGCGCGACATACTAAATTTGCTCCCCAGAAAATAAACCATGATTGATACAATAAAAGGAAAAATTCATCTCGAATTCTGTTTTTTATTTCAGTAGTCTTCAAGCGACAGCATTTTCAACGACACTACGACAGCCTAAAATGTACTACATCAGTCCATTCACGGAACTCTTCCCCAACTCGCGTCAAACTCAATATGAAGTAGTAGGTCAGACAACAGCTTTTACCAGTCAAGGATCTCAAACTTTGCAAATATTTGGAGAGAACGGTCAAAGTTCATCAAAATCAAAAAGAGATAATATAACATTTCCTACATAACTGAGTCATGTTCATAAAAAATCGCTTACCTCGTCATACTGAAGAAAATTGTTGGAATGAACATTCCAGGATGAACCAATAGTTCTTGCAAAATCCCTAATGCTACAGCATGAATTTCAAAAGGCTGAAACTCGATCTGAGCTCTAAAAGAGAAAGAAGCCGACCAAGTTCGCTCAGGTTTCCTAGAGAAATGTTCATCCACTTGGTTATTGTGACTCATTCTGAGGTGATAGATTATTGGACTTCATTTGCTGTTTCAAACATCACTTGATTGTTAGAAAGGCAATCGAAAGCACTAAAGAGCATAAATTATTATCGGGTAGGTAGTAAAACAAACAAGGCACAACCGAAAATGGTCAATAGAATAGAGAGCGGGTAATCAGTATTAAAAATTATCTATTGTTTCAGATTATCTAACATAAGTCAAAGCAATGAGACTGAATCAATTTTTAAACTGCAATTAATATACATCCAGGTCCAATTTCCCATTACGCAATTGTCAATCTGGGATTCGGGGTCACCCGAAAACATTCTTTTGTGTTGGTCAAAAGTCAAAACAAAGGTAAGGTTGTGTACATCCGACCCCCTACTGCGCCACATGCAGAGCCCTTCAGGCATTAAGTAATGTTTTTGTAACCAATGTGTATTCAACATGGTTCTCAGCTTTTGCAGGATGATAACAGCATCTAAAGCTCACCTCAATATTATGTTAGGATTTCCCATAAACAGAAAAACGCAACTGCGAAAATATGATTCTCCGTTTTGGTGTGTAATAGCTCATTTCATTAAATGTTCGACAGTTTAATCACGATCCACCATAATTTACAATATTCACTAGCATACCTGTAAATAAGACACTCAAGATACCTGACATATCTCTGAGTCTATCAGCATAAAATCTCAATGCTTGACAACACGTCAATAGGCAAAGATGCTTTATCTAGCCTTAACAAAAGCCACACAAGAATAAGATGACACTAAATTTGTTTCAGTATGAAGGTTGCAGAATCACCTTATACAGATATTTTTTCCGGAGCTTGATTGCAGTTCGTATGCATCTTCTGACTTTAATCTTTAACATATTATCATTGAATATCTACATAACAATGATATAGACTGCGTCAGTTATATTTTAAAAAACTGCGAAAAGGAGATTAAGTGCCATGGAATTATGGAAAAATATATTAATGGAGCATAGTACAATGTTGTAAGTTGGGTGAGAATAAAAACCTTTATCAAATCATCAAGCGAACGAGCATCTTTAATGATCTTCTGACGGTTTAAGATAAGAATTGATGCCACACAAAAAACAGGCAATTCATCTTCCCTATTCCTTGATACTGAGAACTCTGTGCGTTCGTGCATGCGATCATTTCGAGACCATAAAGACTTGGTTAAACCGCAAAATGAATGATTGGATGTCAAGGCTTTCATCACCTCCTCATCAGAGACGGAGTGTTCAATATTTCCATCTTTTTCTAGTGATCCACCAATTGAGCTTTCTTCTTCTGCATCCTTCCTTTCCTCTACGACATCAGTGCCTAGATCATCAGGCAGTTGTAAAACCAATGGTTCGAGACAGCAGTCCGCCAAATTCCAGGTCAAGGACTCTTCAAAATCAGCAGCCCACATCATCTGAATTCATTTAACATTTTGAAATCTTAATATAATTATGGAGGATCTAAACTAAAAAGTTTGCTTCTAAAGTAAATCTAAAGAAGGTATGTCATCTAAAGTACCACGGCTAAAAGTTCAAACCTCAAATATAAAAATGTTGCTCTTGAACCTACCACACATCAATATCCGAACCACTTTCCATTAAAAATAGCAAACACATGCTGAAGCACAATAATTATTTCACATGACTTTGAACAATACCACACGTAAAACAAGTCCTACGTAAATAAGGTGACATGTTTAAGTCTCAAGAATTCCAGAGAACAAACCTCCCACATACGAAGAGATTCACTAAATGATAATTCGCGGCGGAAGAGCACAAGCAGCATCCGGAAGGCAAAGTGAAGACTTTCGGCACCTATATTCGATAGATGTGAAAACATTTCTCTATCGGTGAATTTCAGGATGCACCAAAGTGTTTGCAGCTGCTTCATGACTCCCGTTTCTCCTTCCATCCGGAAATTCTCTCGCTAAAAGAGCCAATAAAGTTAAGTGAGAAAAGACTTGGTAAAAATTAAGCTAGAAGAGTGTGCAAAGAGCAGCAGTCAGACCGTTCGGCGAATAAGCATCTCAAAGCACCAAAATGCATCAGCGTCATTCTCAAAGAGGACAACAAATGGAGATAGTAAGTCACTCATCCCTGCACCACAGATTAACACCACACACACCAAATTAAAAAGAACAAATTCAATCAGAAAAAAAAAAACAATTTATTTTCAATTCCATGATTATAAATTCTAATCAAGAAAAATTATTAACCTTGGCAGTATCCTGTCTCAGGATCAACCCATGCATAAACAGCGAGAATATCCGACATCCTGGCCAAATTCTTCGGGTCCTCGTAAAACTCCAAATGACTATCAGTTCTAACCACATCAACCACTGACAACATACAAGATCTCTTACATTAGATAAACACACTTGTGAAACAAATAGAAAGCAAACACAAAGTTAAATGTTTTTTCTGTCTTACCTATACGATGCAGAGTCCAGAGCCACTCAGATACTTTATCTTCACTAGATCCTCCTCTTGGGCCATTGCTTGAATATAACTCCGCTGCTTCTGGAACGTCAGATATTCTCAATCTATTTATTACTTTATGTTTGTACTTTTGAATATCACGGTGTAATATTTGCTCGTGCGTTTCCTCAGATCGGCTGTTAGTCATTTCAATTTCAGAACTTGTGGAATGTCGTAAACTGTCAGATGGTGAACCATTTGATTCAACCATTAATTCTTCATCATTAAAAAGATGAACACTGTGCATTCTCTCGTCGTCGATTCTCACTTTCCGTTGTGTAGAATTTCCATCATCATCATCATCGCTTCTTCCAAACAAATCCGTGACTGGTAAGGGTGGAAAATCAAAATAATCATCTAGTGGATATCCAGTTTCAGAGGGTTGTCCCCTAAATTTCATGGAGCTGAAGTTAAATTTGGCAGGGCTAGGCATGAGGCAAGATGAGTCATAAGCAGCACTGTCAATGTTTTCTCTCACGCTAACAATGTCAGAAGAATCACTAGAGCTATCCCTTTGGGGTGTGTATGTTGTATCTGTACAGTTGTTATTTCTATCATAGTTATCATAACGTGTGTTACTATTGTCATTAGAAGCTTGTTTCTCTTCAGACTCTGCTTCTCTATTCCTGTCAACTTTAGAATAAGTCCGCACGTCCATAATTTTAGAACCAACAACATAGGCAAGTGAACCAGTTCCTATGCTTGAATGCATCTTCTGGCATTGCTTCACTAGTTCTTCATATCGTTCCCTGAACGATCAGTTTTTAAATGCAAGCAAACAGTAAGTCACATCTTTCAATTGTGTTAGGATCCAGTGGAGTTGGAAACTAACTCCTACCACGTAAACTTTACCTAAGTATATAAAACATTTATTCCTTAATTATGTGCACTCACGAATATACTTAAAAACATATTGTATTTTCCATTCATAGCAACCCAACAAACTCCAGCAAAAAATAACTCCATTGGATCCAAAGTCCAAACCCTTATCAATAACTGCTAATATCTATATTTTGTTTTCTCAGGCGTTTTCACTATTTTAACTTTTGAGGTAGTAATTTAGGGGAAAAGATGAAGACTGATCTTTCAGTACTTTCCCTAGCCTGCGTAAAGTTGGAGGATAGAAAAAAGATTACCAAATCATGAATAAGCAAACCAAGATATAGAAACATGGTCACATAGAACATGCTCTCTTTCCATTTATGATAACACATAGAACAATTGTACATTTGTACTTAATCGTAACAAAATAGGTTTATATTCAGATAGCTACATCTGGTGTCGAAATAAATATAATTCCGTAGCACTTGCATCCCCTAACTAGAGGCTGTGACTGACAAATATTCATAAATGTCCTACACAGTTTAGAAAGCAAGCAAGACAATAAAACTTTGCTACTAAAGGTGGTAACAAATGTTACGGAGTAATAAATTGGTTCAGTATTCTGAGCTGAATAAATCAAAATATATGAAATCATGTATCGATAATTACGCATCATGCAAACAAGAATTTATAAAAGATATATCACATCTGGTCAGGAAGAATTTTGCCAAATATCCTAAATAGCGACTTGGGAGTTGGGAGAACAGATTAATATAAAGCTACTATCCTACATAATACACTTTCACATCAGTATGGTCCTGAAAATGCGCAGAATAACTAAAAGTGAAAGAGGAGAACCTTCGGGCTGCTCTCAACCGCTTACGGTACTCTCTGCTACTGCCCAATGCATAACATCCAAGAAGGAATTCCCAAACTTCTGGCCTTATAGATGGATCAACACCCTACAATTAGAGGCAATAAATTAAGTTAGATTTCTGCAGAATTTTCCAGGGGACATAAGCACATGATTAGCCTTCTGAGATTCACAACATCCATTAATAAATAATATACAAGAGAAATAAATGTGTATTAGAAATTTAATACCAAAAAAAATTGTTTGAGCTTATTCTTGAAAAATATCTCTACAGCTGTGTGATGTCCAGAAATTAATAACACCAAGGGATGAGTCTTTTAGTCTCGTTGAGTTAACTAGAGTCTAAATCTAGAACCTCAAACCAGCCTGTAAAGGTGCTAGACTCAGTTGTATGCATCACAAAACAACTCAATTAAATCAAATAAAAATAAATTATCAGCTCCACTTCTGCCCTCACTAGTGTTTAAGACGCAAAACTCGATAATTAGATTTGTCAGCACAAATGTAATTTGTTCTATGCTGTACATGCAACAAGTGGCAGCAAGTTTGAACCTTGACAGCTTAAGGGAGAGAAAATCATAAAAGATGAGAGTCGGAGAAAAACATAATACATGTTCATGCCAAAATAGGCCATAACATAATTTAACCAAGAAAAAAAATGGCGGATACTAAAGGCCATGTATAAACTATGTCCTCGAAGAAGCAAAGGTAAAGAGCAGTGAAACGCACCCCAAGGATAATCAGCTTTAGTGCCTTCTGAAAACCGAGAACCTTCCCATCACTGTCAAAAACTGTCTGCCATTTCTCTAGCTTAAGCATTTTGTTCACCTGCAATGCCATAAAAAGGCAAAAGAAAATCATATCAACCAGAGAGAAACTTGGTGCAACATCAGAGCCGTAATCACAAATGATTTAGGGTCAGCTAACATGAATCATTCTTTAGAACAGTCATTGAAAAACCACACATCTCAAAACACGATGAGAGAAAAAGAAAAGAGTGAAAAGATCATGGGAAGTGAAACATCATACAAAAGTCAATCTAAACCTAACAGAAATTGATGTGCTTTAACAAATTATCCTCCTACGTCTTTTTGTTTTTTACATTTATTTTGGCAGTGAACCAGTCTACATAAGGAAACCAACCGCAAAATATACCCTATCTGGTACAAGGATAGGCAATGGGTAATGATGAAATACAAATTACATGGCAACTGTAATTATTGAAGTAAATGTAGTGATTTTTTTATCACAACCCGAGGAAACCGTGAGTAGGGCAAGGATAATCCTACTATTTTTTTTAAAGAAATGAAAACCCCGCTACTAACCAGTTCAATATGAGTTATGAAGTGATTAAAGCATATTAGGAAAAAAAAAACACAGAATTTAAGTGACGAGAGCGCATGTGCATCTTATTTTAAATATCGGAATGGCACATTTATGAAGATAGCAAGGCAGATTGATAAAATAAACCAGTTGATCAAAGATTCAGCACGCCTGCTTGTCTGTTACTATTCCCTTTTGATACATAGAATGATATTTAGGTGACACTATCTGCCAGATGCAAAAAGGAATTGGAAAAATCCATCCCTTCAAAGCAACTCGTGTTAAATTGCTCTTAACCACTTGAGACAGGAAATACCATGCCCTCATTTGCCAAAACATGCATTTTTTTCACAAGATAAAACTGAACTCAGTCTCTTTTGACTTCTTTCCATAATTCTACTGTCGTGTAGAACACGAGAAAGACAACTAACTATTAGCTAGGGGTTAGTTACAGATCTCCACAAGGGATGGTAATAGAAACAGCCAACTTTAAGATGCAAAAAAACTAATTTAGCTGCGAGAATTCATTTAATGGACTTGGAAGAGAACTTGAAATCAAAAAAATTGCATTCAACCTTAAACTCCTGATTTCATGTGAACTGGACTTTAGTCCTCTGCAAACTTTTTATGTGAGATCTAAGAATATGGTACGCCTGACTTCTGATCCCAAAGTAAATGCACTAGGTTGAAGTTTTGGTATGATACAAAAAAAAATTACAAAAAGGTTGTCTTACAACCACCACAACCTTTATAGGTGATGGAGGAAGGCAAGAGTCCCCCATGTTGTAAACCATAGAACTCACTCTCTGTAGATTTTCACCTGGTGCTCCACAACCCCATCGCTTGTCAAGGCACTCAACAGACATCAACAATTTTATACATTCACCTTCTCTCCCCCTACAATTTGACAAGATTCAACAAATCCAATTCAATACCGATTTCCCACAGAATCATATTCCAACAACATAGTAGCACTAAAATACTTGGATCTTGACAAAAATTTCTTACAGAACCTTTAGCTAAAATACAGAAGCAGTGGCCGACTGGCCGGAGGGATGTTGTAAGGGGTGGGGTCTCAACCCTCAAGGCCCAAGTTTCGAATTTTACGGTATAAAATGTCGGTTTGGACTTTGGATAAAAAAATTACCCATTTTGCTATGAAATTACCCAATTTAAGACCCTGATTTCTCTAGCAACACCACCATACAGAAGCCTACCACAACTCGAAAATGAGAGTACAATCTTCAGCTTTGAAACTAAGAGTCTAGTGCAAGTCTTAACACTTCATCAAAAGCCCTCATTTTGCTACTCAACAACACATTAACCTCATTTCCTCTAAAACCATGTGCCCTTAAACCCCAGTGCCTCAATGACTCCCACAAATTGCAGGGTAAGGGGCGTAGTTCATTAAAATCTACACAACACTAATCACTAGAACACATAATTCTACTTAAACAAACATAATTCTACCCAGTCGGATCACGAGCCTAACTCATTAAAATTAACTAAACACTGATCACTAGAACACATAATTCTACCCACAAAATCAAAAATAACACAGCTTCAACCCATCAACACAACATTACCCCAATGCCTCAAGGACTCCCGCAAATTTCAGGGTAAGGGACGGTCGGATCACGAGCATAACTCATTAAAATTCACTCAACACTGATCACTTAAACACATAATACTACTCCAACAATCATAATTTCCAACATTTCAACACATCAATTAGCTCAAATCATCCAACTACTCCCATTAATTTCCCTACAAATCAAAATCAACCCACCAATACCCAGCTAAGAAAGATCAAATATTTGATCATGGGCATTCATTAAAAAAATATTTAACATTGATCTGATCAAAATGGCAATAAAATATAATCGATCAAAATACAGTAAAAGAAATAAAATACAAGAAAATAAAAAAAAATAAAAAAAGGGAAATGTTAAACCTGAGAACAAATGAAGGAAATGAAGGTTGTAAAGAATAATGGAGATCGATTGATGAGCTTCTTCGCCATTTACACACAGAGATACATTACACATACAGGTGTGGGAAGACCGTTTTTTTTACCCTTTCTCTCTCTTCTTTTTCTACCACTTGACTTTTTTTTTTTTTTAACAATTTACCTCGTGTTGTAGTTGGATAAATAAGGAAAAAATTTAGCATGTCAGTTAGGCGGATATTGGTGAATAGAGTTATTGTACGAGTATTTTTATACTGGTTAACTTCAATTTTTTCTGTCTAAAACATATTCTAAAATATATTTTCTTAAAAGGGTTTTTCTAAAAATGTGTCCTTAAATCACAAGTTAATAATCCTTGAACGGAAATTTAGCAATAAATATCATGGAAAATTGAAATAATAAACCAAATTTTCATATTTTAATGTCATATTTATTGTTAAAACTTTCCTTCAATATGTGCCAACAGCCAAATCTTAGAAAAGCCTTTCTTAGAACACAAAATCTCATTGAAGACGGGCGATATCCGTCACAAGTTGTGACGGATACCGTTTTCTCTCACAAAATACCCATGGAGAGGTGAGTGGGAAGCACATGGGGGGTGCCCCACCTTGTCCCCTCTCCCTTTTTGTGAGAGGTCTTCAGCTTGTGACGGAATTAGCCCGTCACAAGCAAGACGAACTAGAATTAGCTTTAGTATTTTTAGCATATACTATAGGTATGATGGATGATAATTGGCATAATCTTTTATAAATGTAAATATTTATAACATTCAATATTTATTTTTAATTCCCTACAAATTTATCTACGGTCTTTTTATGAAAAAAGAAATTATATTTTTTTTTGACAGTAGTGAAAAGATGTATTACACAATGATCCGGCTCTCTGAGCCCATAATACATCCATTATATTTTTTTTTGACAGTAGTGAAATTATATTTTTTTTTGTTCAAAGAATTTTACGATAACAAATCGTTGACATTTTATGATACGTTGCGGCTTAAAAATATGTTATTGATTAAAAATTAACAAAATAACATCATTACTTTGTCGAAAGAAGAAAAACTTTCATCAAAAATACTCAATTCATGACTTCTTACGATTTTAATTTTAATTTTTCAAATCAAAATACACGGATGAAAAACATGAAAATAGATGAGTTGTCAGTTTAAAATCTATAAATAATACTCCCTCTCATCCATTATTTTCTTCCCTATTTCCTAAAACGGATTATTCAGGTTTTCTCCCACTTTCCTTTTTGGGAAAGTTTTATTAATATTATATTCATACTTCTCTCCACTCATCAAACCCCACCATATCCTTTATTAATTAAAAAAAAAAAACAAATA
>LHUT01003146.1:8620-18983 GCA_001412135.1 Silene latifolia subsp. alba
ATTCACCCGAATTGGATGAGGAAACTTAATTCCCATTAATTGTATTTTCCTAGGAAAATTAAGTTTCTTGATCAACCAAACAACCCCTAATTGTATAAAGAAATTCATTTAATGGTAGGATAGAATGTTGATGGAAAATCCATGTTGAAAGTCTGTCACATTAATCACATGTTTGTATTGATATCTAAATTTAAATGTTAAGAAGTCTCTTACTCCAATAGAAGTAAGAGATTCGATTTTTCGATTTTCATTTGCGATGTAACTATGTAAGTACGGTCATTTTAACTAAAAAAAATAATTAAACGATTCGAAATCGAACCAGTTTATATTGACTTCCTTTATAACCAAACCGTAAATAAACACCCCTACTTTAAACGGAACATGACCCATAACAAACAAAATTGCGCGCGGCCCATATACATGCCCAGATTGAATGCTGTTTTCTGTTCTTCGAACAAAACCCTCTTTTCTCTCAGTCTCCATTCACCTAAAACCCCCAAAACCCTAGTAAATTAAACCTAATAATTTAATAATTCAATCATCAAAGCTCCATTACGTCTAATTCATACCTTCTAAATTACTCAACAGGTAATTTTATTTTACATAACGTTGATTTTCCCAATTTAATTGATTTTTTTATAGCAGCTTAAATTATTTGATTTTGTATATTTTTTTTTTCGAAATTTATGGGGTTTATGAATTTGTGATAGGTGGGTATTTGAGAAGAAATTGAGATAAGATGGTAAAGCGTGGGAAAAATCAGAAGCAAAAACATTGGAATTCTATGAATTCCAAGTTAAAGAACAAGGATGAAGTTGTTGATGTCAATGATATGGATGATGAGATTGATGCCTGTAATTAATTCTAATGTTTTTGTTCTTATTCGCTTTCGCATTCGATTGTAATATACTTGTGTGACATTTTAATTTTGATATGTTATGTTTTTGATTAGTATTTTTGTGAATGTAGTTCATAAGAAGAGGGATATGATTCCTTTGGATATTGATGATGATAGTGGAGATTCCGAAGACGGCGATGATGAACAGGCTGTTTTTAATTATAAGGTTTTGTTGCTTTAGTTGTTTGAGTTGTGTGTATATGTCATATTTCCTCCGTCCCAATCATTTGGTTAACTTTGATTAAAATACTCTTCACAAAGAATATAAAAGGCAAACAAATGAATGGGACGGGTCACATAGGGAGTACATGTATTTTTGTGATGGATGTTATAATCGGAAGAAAGAGTGGAAATTTAATGAATTGGTAGTGAGAATTGTTTGTTGGGCTTACACCCACGATTTATTGTTGAAGGGTATTGATGGTGATGATGATGATGAAGAAGAAGACGAGGATGATGATGGCGAGTTTGAGGATGATGATGAAGAAGAGGAGTATCGTGATACTGGCTTGGCTAAGAAAAGTAAGTTGTGAACTTGTGGTACTTCTTTCTCCATTTCCTATACCAAAAAGTTGACGGAAAAGGGTAGATTTGTCTAGCAACTATTGTACGTTCTTGTTTGTGCTAGCTTATTAGTGATAATGTGAGTACCTTTTCCACTTGTCATCAAATTCTAACCTCGGTACCACCATAGTCCCATTACGCTTCCTCATCTGCAAAATATGCTAGTCTGGAAAGGCAACTGTTTTTAGCCTTAATAATAATTGCATGGGTCTGGGGATTTGATCATTATCGGAAACAGCTTGTTTGAGTGTAGGGGTGAGGCTGCAAAGTCACTTCGCCACTACATGAGGAAGCGGAGTTGTGAGTGGTCTTGCATATCTTAGATTAGGATCCTTTTGAGGGTTAGGCCATTGGGGGTGAATGTATGACTTTTGTTGTGAGATTCATCCCGCTACCCTGTATCTCATCTATGGTGTTGCTATTGTTGAATGAACAATTATATTCTGAGTATGTTATATATTTCCATCAATCATTTTTGTGAGTATGTATGTATGTCATTTTCTGTCTCTCAGATTTTGTCCGCTCTCACTAATTTATATGTTGTGAATCATTGCCAGTTAAAAAGCAAATGGAGTTTCTGGATAAGAACCGCGGTGTTGGTGATGAATTTCTTGATGATGCTAAGGAGGACAAGGAAAGGAAAATCTGGTCCGCAACTGGGAAGAAGATTTTCTATGGGGATGATGATGATTTTGAGGTAAACCTTTAAATTTCTGTGTTGTAAATTTGTTCAAGAACCTTCAATATTTCACATGTTAGCAGCACTGCTTTGAAGTAGGTTCTACAGTTTCAAGGAGGCCCTCGTCTTTCAAATTAATATTTTATAGCCTAAATGGAGCTCTAATCTTTCTTAATCTGGCCTTTTCTAATGGAAATACCCACATGAAAATTGATACCTTTTGACATAGAAATCGATTTTCGGACTTGTTTGTAGAACTTGAACTGGCTTGGCTTTACGAAAATGAATCACTTTGGTATTGTCTGTCTTCGCAACTCAGATTAATATCGGTGTTGAATACTAGCATCGTTAGAATAACGGGGTCTCAATGTGTAAGTGATAACTATTTAAGTGTGACTATTCAATTGTAAAATCTCCTGATTAATTATATTCTATTGAGGTTGCTGTATAGTAGCTGGAAAGAGCAAAGACTCTTGAAAATCTATTTGAGAAATGGATGGGTAATCATCCTGGCTAAACTTTGGGCCTGTTGGACTTCTGTTTCATCTTACAGGCGAAATCTGGTGAAGAGGATATTTCTGACGAGGAGGAAAAAGAAGCAAAAAGACTGCAGAAGGAAAGAGCCGAATCTATGACAGCTGAGGACTTTGGCTTGCAGATGGATGATGATGTAAGTGATGGGTAACTCTTCTAAGTTATAACAACACGTCTACTGCTAAACTTTAATTCTTTCATTCATACCTAATCTCTGACCGATTATTCCTGTTTTAGTGTCTAATGTGCCTCTCAACTGTACCAAATAATCTAAAGCTAATAATTATTTGTCTGTTCTATCGATTGTAGAGAACAATTCTGACCACTGAATTCTGTTGTTAAACTATTTCTTTCTTGTTCATGTAATTACAATAGGAAATGATGGACAAAGGCAGAGCGAAATCTTCAGCAGATAAAGAGGCTGAAGGTGATGATGTAGCAATGTATGAGGAAGTGAAGAAGGATTTAGATGCAATGTCAAAGGATGAGCAGATGGATGCTGTGTATAGGTAATCTCTTTGCACGCAGCTGTGCATTGCACGGATCTTGATCCAATTTGTTTTGAATAAGCACTATTGTGTTGCTTTATGGATTCTGTTTAGGTAGTCCTTTATATTTTTTGTTCTTATTTATGCTTCTAATTTTAACTTTTTATTATGTGTGAAATGGGTTTGTGCGTTTTCTTATTCTTAGTACATTTCTTTGAAATATTCTTATGTCGTTTGACTACATGTTGTATGCGGCTCTTAGAATCATTTTTTATTTATATTTTGACTCTTTGAAAAATACATCCACATGAGTATGTTGGTGCTTGTTTTTACGGTGTCAGTGCTGGCTCTCTAATGTGAGTAGTATTGGATATGTCTTTGTTGTCTGAATTTTATACACTAATCCAAAGGGGGAAGTCTTATATTTGACAAGGGTGTAAAACGTAAGAACTCACAAAGTTACATGTAGCGTTCCAGTTACAATAGGTGTTCCGAGCTTTGTGGTCCGTTTGATGTAGTGGTGACAATAAATGCTACTGCAAATGCTATTATTGGAGAGGTATGATGGAATAAACGTACAAAAGTGACATGATGAACAGTTTATGCAGTTTTGATGTTTCCTAAAAGGTTCTGTGAGAATTTGTTAAAACGTTTATGGTATCAGAGTATCAAACATTTAAAAATCTGAATTCTTCAAGTAATTGGACCTGGTTTCTATGGTTGAATTGTGTGTAAAGTGTGTTGAATAGTTTATAAGTTTTTTAGTCACTTTTGGTGCGTTTATTCCTGTAAACCTTTTTGCTTTGAGACGTGATTTGATTCATGCATTCTCATTCTGGCTCTTTCTTTTGCATTTCCCTGACTTTTGTTTATGTGCTTCACATTTTAGATCTGCTCCAGAGTTGGCTGGCCTTCTTGCGGAGCTTAATGATGCATTTAATAACCTTGAGACCCAAGTTAATCCTCTCCTTGCTAAGGTATGTATTTCCCTCTTCCGTATATTGTGAATTTCTCTTTGTTTATCATCTTTGTTACTTGTTGTACCAGACCAGGCCTCTGTATCCTTATATTCTAGTATTGAACTGTTGATCTCCTTTTAAGTTTTATGTAGTGAATCAAGGATGGCAAATAACAGTTCTGTCCCTTTAGCTCTAAAATTCCGACATAAAACCTAATTCATGAATCTTGGGTATTGATAACATGTGCGGACTAGCTTTTGTCCTTGATTAGAATGTGGACCTTTCATTTGAAGCTGTAATCATATTTGAAGATGATGATGTACTTAGATACTTGTTATTTTCTGAAGGTTCAAAAAGTAGAGAATGCTAAGAAAGAAGGAAAGAACTATGTTGAGGTGAAGCAGCTCTTGTTGCATGCCTATTGCCAGGCTATTGTCTTCTATCTTCTTCTAAAATCCGAAGGGCAACCAGTTCGTGATCATCCAGTTATAGCCCGTATTGTGGAGATAAAGAGCTTATTAGACAAGGTAAGCGGTGTGGTGAATGTGTTGAGTGTTTCCTAGAGATGGCCATGGCCCAGTTCACCCCTGGCCTTGGAAATCGGACTCTGGACTGGCCTATGAGCTAACCGGGATGACTTACATAAAAATTATGTTTTCTTTCCCAGGGCGGTTAGGCCATGGGAAAAAATGACCAGGAACCATCCTGCTATGGGAGCAGGTTGGTTAATGGTGGGCCACTGGGACAGGCTTCGGCCAACCCAGTGGTCTACTCTAAATTTTCCGATCCCATATCAAGTTTATCAGAATATCTGACACTCCATTGTGCTTCCCATTTCTCTACCCATTGTCATCTAATCTTTCACACTTTCTTCCTTACAAGTTACAAAGCTCATGATCTAGTCAGGAGGCAAGTTATTTTCTGTTTCTGGTCTATAAGTAGCTATCGCTAGTTTTGGACTGTTAATGTACCATGATATTCCATTTTACATAAATATTCTAGAATTCCGTCTTCATTTTTTTGATTAATGCCAATGTTTGTTTTCGATGCTCATTGTAGATGAAGGAGCTTGATCAGTTTATCCCAGATGAACTTGAGGATGCATTAAATGAAAAGCGTGATGCCACAGCTGCTGAAAGGCCTGTTGCTAAGCACCCTGCATTCTCATTCGATCCTGCTGAACTTAATGAGCTGATAGGGGGGTCGGTTGAGAAAAAAGATGCACCTCAGGTTATTATTGTTCCTCAAGTTTTGTCGTTTTCACCTTCCTTTGTTGTGTTAATTCCTCTAAGCTTTATGCTGTACTTGTGGTTCCAGGAAACAGCTGCATCACTTAAAATGCAGCTTTCAAAGTTCAACGAGAAAAAATTTAAACGTCAGGTGATCCAGTAATATGTTCTCTATTGCATGTATCACATGTTATTGTTGCTAGGCACTATCATATTTTCTTATTGCTAGCCAGGGGAAATGACGTGAACTTTCGTGTGGCAGGAGAAACCAGTCAGCTCCGAGAGTATAAAGATGTTGCAACATAGGGCGGCACTTGAAGAAAAATTGAGACAGAAGACTGTATCGGGATTTGATACATCCAAGACTGACGAAAGCAAGAAAAAACTACGGAGAATTGTTGCAGGGTATTCTTAGTTTGTCTTTTATTTGTATATATACATTTATTGTTTGATGAAGGTCACATAATTTTGATGTTTAAACTTAAACAGAAAGCTTGAGACAGCCTATGACTTTGATGATGATGTCATGCAAATGGAGGGAGCCACTCTCGACAATGGGACTCTTTCTAGCAAACTTTCAAGGATCATTCCTGGCAAAAAAAAGAAAGTAATGATCACGTTCAGCTATTTTTCTCTCTTCTTTGTTTCTATCACCCTCAAGTCTTCATCCTAGGATTCACAATATTACGTGTCTATTATGATGCATCTTGTGTTGTAGGTGTACTTTTGTACTGCAATAGTTCAAGTAGATTTTGGTTAATCTGTGTCTAGAAAGTATGTTCATGCCATTTATGTGGCCATGAAAATAATTAGTTTGCCATGTCTATCTCCAATATGCAACCTTTGTAAAAGTAGGGCTTCTTTGACACTGCAGTAGTTTGGGTAGATACTGGTTAATTTGTGTCTTAGAACAGAGGCCATGAAAATTAGTAGCCTGCCACGTCGACTTCCAATATGAAACATTTGTAGAAGTGGGACCATTTTGGCACTGCAAAAGTTGGAGTAGCTATTGGTTAATTTGTCTGTCTCTCGGAAAGTAAGTGTGCTCATTTTTTATACGTAGCCATGAAAAATACTAGCCTGACATATCTACCTCCATTATGCAAACCTTTGTAGAAGTGGGATTACATCATGTCTTTTGGTCACATATAAATCCTGCAACGTTAATGTTTTTGCTAATATGTGCAAGTCGTGAAGTGTTATGGGCAACCTGTGTTTCTGTTATAGTGTTATATAGCTTGACTTCCTCTCTGTGGAGTATCTGTTTGTGAGCAAATGGAGACGTAATAGAGATTTTGGTGTTTTTTTATTATACTAAATTGGAGGACTCAATTCATTATATCTACAAGAGTTTACCTTCTGTTCTAGCAGTTTGCTTGTAGTCTTGACTTTTGATTCCCTCTTGGCTTGTACAAATCAAGATTTAGAATTTGCAACTGCGTTCATACAATGCCTCTTAATTTTTTTGTAAAGTGTAAAACATGGCTTTTGGGTTTTTACAACCCGAAAACAACTTTATTGAACCCAAGTAAAATGACTAAAAAATGTTGAGCATCTGCACAAGTTCTCATAGTCTAGTGGTAATATCATCTCAAAACCGACTCATATTCACTATTTCAAACTACCCAATTTTGTGATGAATAAAACATGGTTATTTATCTTGAATCCAAGTGGCCTGTATGTTCAATATCCTCTTCATAAAAACCTAAAAAAGATGGGTTCAAGGCAATTGGATTTTAGAGGGAGGGAGTACTAGTTATGGAAATAATATATGGTAGGTTTTTAATATAAAGGGTGGGTCTTACACTATATTAGGATGACAGTGTCGTCCTTGGGACTAATTAGTGTTCCCATGGTTTCTGAAAGGGTGTTTCTGGTGATGATGACTTGCCTGAAAGAGATGATCTTGGGCAAAGAAGATGGAAACACGAGCTTCGCGTTTTGTCTAGAGCTGGAATCAATTCTAATGATGATGGTGTTCAGCTTGAAAATGAGCCTGAGAGTTTTAGTGATGGTGGAGACGATCGTGAGGATGGAGCTGAAGTTGATGGGTCAGACGACGATTTCTATACTTCATATAAACGTCAGCGAGACCTTAAACTTAAAATGAAGGCAGAGAAATATTCTGGGTAAGTTGTCTACATACTTCTTAGTTATTCTTTTCACGTTCCTTTCTAATTCTACCACTGCGATCAATTCTGTTGTAAGAATGTTTTATACAAGTATCACTGTAAAACAACCTTCTAATTAACCTCTACTCTCTTACAAAGAATGTTTGTAGTAATTATGCTAACTTATGGTATGGACAGTGTCCAACATATGGTTTTACACGTAAAACTGTTCTATATAAGACTTTCTGCTGCTTTTTAAAGGTCATTGGTTCATCGCTGTAGACTAAAATTTGTGACCAACTCCTAACTTAAATCTTCATACCACAACGTTTTTCTAAGAATTAGGGTGAATTAATAAAGAAAAAAAGGGTATTGTACGTATTACCCCTGAGTTTTTTGGGTTTTCAAAGTTGCCTTTTTGAAAATCTGAGTCATACCTCTGAATTTAGTCTATACCACAACCTTATTGATTGTCATCACGAACTTAGTTCGCTAATTGTGCCATTATCTACCCATTCAGCCAACCACTTACCCATTAACCAGCCTATCTACCTTTTGTCCACCCAATTATCCATTAGCCCGCCCGATCACCTATTAACATTCCCAACAATTCATGAAACCTTCATCATCAGTCATGCTTCATGGTGGAGGAATTAATGGTAGTTTGTGGTTAGTTAAAGGTGGTTCGTGATTTGTATTCACAAAAAACGGTGATGTGATTTGAATGAGTGAGACTTGAGGTTGAAGGGGGTTGTCGGAATAGGTAATGGAGAGTTGAAGGAGGTCATCATAGAGTCCAAGGATGAAATTTAGGTGTACACTACTGTACACTATGGAATATAAAGAAGGTAGAGGTACTTGGAAAATCTAAAAACTTGGGGGTAGAGTAGAATTTCTCGAGGAATTTTTTGTTATCTTTGATAAGGTGAAGACAGAAGATTCTTATGACAATACAACTATTATAACAATTTCCGTTGAAAATATTAATTATATCGATAAGGTAGGGGTACTTGGAAAGTATTTTTTGTGTTTAATCTCAAAAAAAGGTATTATTTGTGTTTCTACTATTATGACAATTTCCGTTGAAAATTTCAATTATAAATATTTTTCTTACTTATAGGAAAAAGAAAATAATTTTCGTAAAAATGTAGTACTCCGATACTCATCCTTATATAACGTGCTACATTGTTTAATGTTCTCTTTTCGATGTACATTTTTTTACATGATAATCTGACTTGTTTTTTGTAGGAACCTGCGAGATGTACCTGAAGCCGATATCACAGTAGACGGAAAACGTGTTATCAGCGCGCCGGTGAGTAGGAGCTCAGTAGTCAGTACCTCTCAACGTGAGGACGTAATATTGAAACAAATCGTTGTGTTAATCTCTCTTGATATTTCTTTTCAGATGGAGAAAAACAGAGGACTTACTCGCAATAGAAAGAAGCAGAATCCGAGGGTGAAGCAAAAGGTACCTACCTATCTTTACTATCATCCTTTCGTCCGTCTTGAAATTTGTCTGCTATTTACATGACATCTATTTAGGAGGAAAGATGGTGAGAGAATAAACGGGAAACAGAAATGGGACCGAGGATCGTCACTCTGTTCAGTATTTTTATGGGATATTTTAATTATGTTTATATTATTATTACACAATGAACACGTAAATTTAATTGTGATCAGCTTATAAATGCACAAAATTCACAAAAGAAACTATTTGAATGTCCCGGGATAGCGAATACCACATGTATTGGCCCCTGCCTCTTTTATTGATTTACCTTCTCTGAAAATGTGCAGGAGAAGTACGAGAAGGCTAAGAAACGCCGTAAAGGGCAGGTACAAGAGATGAGGAAGGCTACAGGTCCTTATGGTGGAGAGGAAACTGGTATCAATTCTCGCGTCACTAAGAGCATCAAATTCAAGGGATGAGCAACTTGTGCTTATTTGTTGCAACAGCGAGTGGTGTTCACTTAAATTTTGACCTCGCCTTTATGGGAGTCCCAGTTATTTTTTTGACACGATAATTTAAATGTATTTTGTTGTAAAAGTACCGTGGATGCATTGACGTTTAATTGTACCATAAGTTACTAGGGAGTACTACTTATACAGCGAGGGAGCACGTTTCCGTGTCTTCATTGTTTTTCCTCTGTGTAGCAATACCACAATAGGGTCTTGACGTCTTGTTCTTTTGGGCTCAAACTGTCTGAACTGAACTGAGTAGAATTTAGTAAACATTATTTGAAATTTCTCAAGCATTATTTTAAAAAAAATTGATGTCTCTTAACATATTTTAAAATGAGCATGGCCCTTAATAAATGATGATTTTTTTTTTAAACAACGGCTATTAAACATGTGAAATGTGTTCTGAAAACAAGTTGCTCAATTATTCATAAAATTAGTTTAGATCCCGCGCAATCTATGTACGGTATTTATAGAGTTTTTATCTTTGTATTACTTAATCATGCTATCATTAATTTTTGATATTTCACGTCATATTTTAATATGAGAAAAAAAAAAAAAAATTGAACTGCAAAATTATTCAAGAATACCGAGTAAAGTTGAATTGTAAAATAATAATGGTATCTCATTAATTGTTCATTTTTCTCGTTATTGTTTTTGTTTCGAAAAAAAAAAACTGAAATTAATTCAAGAAAATTGAGCAATGTGCTGAAATTATTTTTTATTAAATATTTTTTATACCACCAAGCTAATGATTCCAATTTATAAATTTTCGCAATTTTTTTTGTTATGAAAGTAATCAAAACATTCTCAAATAATAAAATCAACAAAAGATTTAATAGTTTATAGTTTTATACCGTATTATTTATCCTTTAATCAAAATATTATAGTTTAGTGTTTACTGAAAATTATATAATTTGATGAAAAAATTAATTTAATGAAAAG
>LHUT01003147.1:0-16360 GCA_001412135.1 Silene latifolia subsp. alba
CTTTTGACGCCTACGTGCTTGCTCTACCCGACCACGTATGCTCAGATCATTCGGAGTAGCAGTCACGTTTGCATGACCGACCAATTAGACCACTAGACTTTAATCAACTCAATCAATTTGTTCTAAATCCTCTTAAGAGGGCACTTTTGTATTACATCGAGTCGAGCAATCACTAATACGACAACTTAGTTAATCTCGCTTCGTCAAACATGTAAGTCTGAGGGTGTAAAGTCCCAATTTATTTATTTTATTTTCTGTATATATAATTTATGTAAGAATTTATATCATTTATATGATCAAACCGTCTTTTAAAACTCTTTGACAAAAACAGCAGAGAAACGACGTGGGGAAGAATCGCATCAACTGATGCGCCTTCTGGAAAGGCCGCAGCATCTGCTGCGCCTCTGGCCTCTTCCAGAGGCTGCCTTCAGTTGCTGCAATTTTTCTTCTTCCTCGGGTTTTTGTTCCTTTCGTCTTTTATTTTCCTTCTTCGTTTCTTCCCTTTATTTCATCTAATAGTTTTCAAATTAGTGTTTATGGTTCTTTTTCAACCTTTCTTTTTTCCGACTTAAATCCCTTATAATCAATATTTGCTGGTTTTTGTCATCTTATTCAAACCCGGATTTTATAGGTTCGATTTTCCCGTGTTGAGTCTTTAGAATTCGTCTTTTGTATATAGTTTCTCTATTTTCCAGCTTTGTTTGGCTAATTTCGTTTCCGTTCGTTCAAAGTTTTAACCTTTATAAAACCCGACATCGTATAATTATGTAAATCGTCGCGATAATTTATTTAAACTTGTTCTCTAATCTGACTTTTGACGATATAAGTATGTGTAATCTGACTAAATCACTTCCATTCGAGTCTTATAACAATAAATAACGTAAATTAACCAACGAACAATAACCTAGCCGCGGGTCTGACTTTCACAGTCAAAACCCAGCTCTAAAACAGCCGCAACAGGTGATGCGCCTATTCCAGAGGACGAACTAGTTGTAGCGCCTGTTCTGGGTTGGCTCCTGCCTCTGAACTCTTTCTCGTTTTGACGTAAGATTTCTAATTAGGTTTCTAATTGACTATTAATCATATTACCGCTTATAATTCGGTATATTTTCATATTTTATTTCCTTTCCTTTTATTTTATTTTCAAATCCCCTTTGAGCATATTTATGACGTAAATTCAATTTAATTCGTTGTAATCCGTTGTAATTTATTTATTGTTTTTTGTTTATTTCATATTGTTTCTTCCGTCGTTTACTTACTTGGCATTCACGTGTAATCGATTTAATTCCAACTTCGACCTAATTAAGTGCTAAATTGTGTGTTCACCGACATAGTTAATATTCACATGCTAGGTTTAAAACGTTGGATGTTGCATCTCATGCATACAATTGACAACATATCAAGTATAAATAACTTCCCTGATCATTAGTAGAGGCCGCTATCGAGACGGGCGGGATTAAGTGTTCAAATAAATAGCTTCCTAATACGTACCCTCACCCCTTACTCAATATCTTTGTGAACATCTGTGTTCATTAGCACCGCGAGAGTCATTCTAGACATAGAATGCTAAGGGTAACGGATTTCTTAGTGTTCATGTCACTACTTTGTGTCTTGACATGACGCGAAATATTCGAATGGTTTCAATTTTCCATAAAAATCGGTGGCGACTCCACAAACGCAGGCTTGTCTTTCAAATCGGTAACGACCCTTGACGTGTTTTGGCCCTCGCACCGGAGTTTTGTGGGAGAAGTGTCGCCGCCTCGAAACCAACACGCGGGTGGCTGTGTCCACACGGTGGGGTTGAGTGTTATGGTTCGAAGGGGTGGGTTGATTGATCCATCAAGGAACGAAAACAACCCATATCCTTGGAGGAGTCAAGTAATTTGGTATTGCTATGATCGATAAGAGGTGGGTGTGAGTTTGGTGCAGGTTGGGAAGGAGATGGATAAAAGTTGTTTCGAGGGCTCACCGATGTCGGGAATAAGGGCGTTGGAATTGGATGCCATGGGTTTGCCGAGTGTGAAGAGCACATCGAAGACGTAAAAGATGCTTAGGATCATTTTGAATCGTGATACCCTGTAAAGAATGTGATTAATTGCGTTAATTGCTGTGTATTAAAAATGAACTTTTACATCAGTATTTATATTATTACACAAGATTTGTATGCATGCTACAAAGCTAAATTATAGGAGTAAAAGTAGTAACTAAATAACACGAATATACATATTCCAACAATAAGCAAATCAGTCGAGATTAATGCCTTGATAGACTCGGTGTGAATGCATATCTTCTATAATGGAGTTCACCACTGGAAGGTGTTTGTAAATTTAATACTGATGCGACGTGTATGTTGGAGATGGGAAGTGGGCTGGGTGGTGTGATCCGTGACCATGATGGGACTGTTGGCAAGGTAGTGGTACAACAGGTACGGTACCAGACTGCCAGTGGGAAGTGGAAATTGCGGAAATAAAGGTGGCTTATTGTATGGCGCACTATATGTTGTTATATTATTCGACTCGGGTTTAGGTCGATCATTGCTCCGAGATGATTGTCGATGTTGTTTCTAATGACACATTATATCAGCCTTAAATTAAATAAAGGGAAATGATAAATACAACCCACTGAGTTGTATTTAAGCATTTAATATCTTTCTATATTTGACATTAATTTAGAAATTAGAGAGTAAATTACACATAAATCAATGCAATTAATGCATATATTAACTATTTATTTCCTCTTTTAATTGTTTAATTATAACCCACTAACCCATAAATAAAATACTTTTTCACTTTAAAAAAAAAAGAGAGAGAGTAGCCGGGTAGTAAATTTCAGGAAAATGGTAAGTGAAAGAAGATAAAAGTTAGCAAGTTAGGTGAGCATGTCGTTGCTTAATTGAATGATCACTCTCATGTATGATGTACGTATCAGGTTTAATCTGAGATGGTACTTTGTTGTGTAGCCCAACTCTTAAGAAAGTCTCCCAATTTAATCACACATTTTGTTTTCCCTTTTCCTTTGATTGCTCTATCTCTTTCTTTCTCTCACCTCCTTCAGAACTCTCACTTTCACTCTCAAAACTACAACAACTACAACTGCTACTGCACATTTTGTTTGGTTTCCCCCCCTTATTATTTCAAATCTAGGGTTTTATTTCATCTATCAAGTTGCCTTAATTATTTGGGTCATTTTTGGCAAAATGTGAGTTATGCTTTTTTTGGGTATCTTCGGAAATCTACTATCTTCTGCTCTTTGTTGTACTACACTTTGGAGGAGTTGCTTTTATTAAGTTTCAATCTTTAAGATCTGCCCTTTTCTTTTCTTTTTTACTCTAAATAATTCATGTTTTTCATACATAAAGGAAGTGTATTCTCACTAATTAAAACCCTGAATTTGATATAGCTCTAAGTTTGTGTGATTTAATGTATGGATGGGAGTGAAGGAATGACATTGCAAGGTTCAACACCTTATTATCTGCATACCTCAATTCCAGTTGGGTATAATAGACCTTCAAACCCTAACCTTTCAGTTTCGTCGCCTGCATTCAATGTCCAAGGAAATAATGGCCCCACTCAAGGTTTTACTATCACACTCGATTCATCCGCTGCTGCTGCTGCTTCTTCTTCTTTGACTGACCCCATTAAAAAGAAAAGGGGTAGGCCTAGGAAATATGGGCCTGATGGGCCTGGAGGAGGACCCACTGTTGCTTCTGGGTCCGGTACCGTCTCGTTGGACCTCTTGCCTTCATCCCCAAATTCAATTACCCCTGCTGACAGAAAAAAGAGGGGAAGGCCTCCTGGTTCTGGCAGGAAGCAGAGGCTAGCCTCTGTTGGTAAAGCTCATTCTTCTACATATGCTATCTGCTGCATGTTACTGTCTCGATTGTTCTTTACTCCCTATTGTTTGATGAAAGTTGATTGCTTTTCAGATGCCTTTAGTGAACTGAATTGTCATAGCTGTACTTGGTTGCTGAATTCCCATGTGCCATTCGATTTTAGATATGCACGCCTGTTTAATTGTGTAGGACATTGTATACTACTATGCCAGGCCAGCATCTAACATCAAAATTAGCGACTGCATCAACACCCTGAACGGTTTAAGAAGCATTGAGTGTTTAGGGAGTCATTTTGCTTTATTTCAATATATTCAAAGCCAGACAACAGTATGTTTTTAAAATGTCTAAAACTCACTGATTGATATGCTCATGGCCAATTTGGCCACTTTTAGAGTTTGATACTACTTGATCGTAAACTGCATTCTACTACTACCCTTACGAGTTAGGTTTGTTCTTCTGGCGGCATTCTTGATTCAGCCAGATTGTATACATACATATGGAGTATATATTAATTATTATACAAACTGTAGATGGCTAAATAATACTGGGAATTTCTAATTTGTTAGTTTGATTTTCCAACAAACTCTCTTTGTTACATTTCTGTTCAACACCATTCAAATCTCTGTTAATGTCCCTACTACTTGAAGTGGCCTAATCAGTGAGTTTGTGACTTGGATTGGTTCCCCCTTCTCCTAATAAGATTGAGTTTAGTATCCAATACATGGATTTAACTGTTCACTTATTGTCGTTTTTTCGTTAACCAGGTGAATGGATGAGTAACTCTGCCGGTGCCGCGTTTATGCCTCATGTCATTCATGTTCAACCTGGAGAGGTATGCCAACTTGTTACAAGCAATTTTGTGACCTCTTAACTAAGAGTATACTAGGTTCATTCTTTTGATTAAAAAGCATATACACTGGCCATTGATACTTGTTCTTTGAACACCCTTGAACCCTCTGTATTTTTTTGGAAGGAAGATAGATGTGAACGCTTACTAATTGGTACCCATATAGCTTCATTCTTTTACTCTCTTTTGAAGGCATTTTTGGGGCTGGCCATAGGGCTGAGAAAAAAAAAACGATCCAAATTTCTAAACTGAAACCAAATCGTAAACCAATTTTTAAAACGTGGAAATTCGGTTTCTTTTCGGGTTGGGGTACCTGAACTGGTTTTCTGAGTGATAAACTGATAATCCGGGGTGGGTCCGTGTTCTATAAAAACTCAACCGGGTACCCAGTTTCTAAACAGTGTTTTTTTTTTGAAAAAAATAAATAAAAATGGAGAAAATCCACAATCTGACTGCGTTATACTAGCCTACAAAATACCAAAAGCCTAACATTGAATGGTCTCGTTTAATATCCTCCGTCAATCTCCCTTCATAGTTCCCAACCAAACCCGAAACATACTTCCCCCCTCTCTCCTAAGGTCCTCAAGTACCATCCATGGTGACAATGGAGAGGAAGTTAACATTGAAGAGCTTGGATGTAGAAGTGAGGTGGAAGAGAGGAGAGTCAGGAGACACAATGGCGATGAAATCTATGCGATAAAGCACATGGTCGAAGACGACGTCACTGACAATGTCATTCCTCTTCTTAACGTCACCAGCAACATCCTCGCTAAGGTCATTGAGTATTGTAAGAAGCACATCAATCCTCCTAACAACTCTGCCAATACTAATATCGCCTCCATTGATGACAACCTCCTGATTTCTAATCGTCAAAATTTTAGTTGCATTTAGCAATTTACTTAGCACGTGAAAATGAAAAAAGCAGCCAAAATTTTGAAACTGGTCTAAAGTGGGTTTCGGGTAACCTGTTTTTGGACCCTACGTTTAAAATGATGGGAAACTGGGCACCGCTGTTGTTTCAGGTCAAAACCGGTCCGCAAAAATGGCAATCTTAAAATGGGGTACCCGAAACAAATCTAAAAACCGGCACGGCTACCTGATTTTGCTCAGCTCTACACGTGGATAAAAACAAAATTCCTTTCCTTCTCTCCTCTGAAATGTGCCCCACTCCCTCTCTCACAAAACTCTGCGCTTGCTCCTCATTGCTCTCTGCGTTCCACAAACATCCTCTTTGTCTATCTAAAGCCCCACATTTCATTGCCATAAAAGCAAGATGAGGAGCTCAACGAATGCTCATGGTCTATGTTAGGAAGACACTGTTGGACACCGACACGTGCCGGCGTGTCTGAATAACACAGCTCATGGTATTGGTACGAAATGGAAGTTTGACAACTTTGATCCCATGCATTCATCTTTAGTATCAACTTAATCTCAATGTGATCTACAGGACATTGCTGGAAAATTACTTTCATTTTCACAACAGAGGCCTAGGGCTCTATGCATTATGTCAGGCAGTGGTGGTGTGTCAGCAGTTACTCTACGTCAGCCTGGATCATCTGCTGGAACTGTTACTTTTGAGGTAATATTTTTAACCTTATTTAGAAATAAATCTTCGGAAATTTCCTAGCTGTTTTAGTGTTTTCTTTTGCAATAATTTAGTTCACTGTAAGGTATGTAAAGATTGGGAAACCAGAGAAGACAGTTCTAGCATGCCAAAGTTTTTAGTGTTTGTTAACATCTTATTATAATTATGATTCTGAAGTTTGAAGTTGAGTATTTCGTGTTGGTAACTTCCACAGGGCCGTTTTGAGATATTATGTTTGTCTGGCTCGTACTTGGTTGCTGAAACCGGTGGACCTCGTAGCCGGACTGGTGGTGTTAATGTTTCTCTTTCTAGCCCTGATGGCCATGTGATTGGTGGTGCAGTTAGTGGAACGCTTATTGCTTCAAGACCTGTCCAGGTATTTCATAAATGTATACTTTATTTGTTTAGAGCTTGTTTGGTATCACCATTCATTTGAAATTTTTGTTTTATTTTTCGATACCTCAACGATTAACTAGATAGTAGACAAGCTGCAATACTAACTAAAATTGGTTGATTACTACACGGTACTCGTTGAAACTCCTGAAGGATGTCTTTCTTGAATTAATGTGGCTCTAGGTTTGTGTTGGGCAAAATACCATGATGGGTGATACAATGCACTTCGCAATCAATGGCTGGGTTTAAACGAAATTGGTTGGGACGTGGTAAATAGTTTTGTGGACTTGGTAGGACACCAGTGGTCAAATGAAAATATATATAATGCATTTGTGGTTTGTCTGTTTAGTAAAAACAAGATTGACTTTTCTATTTTTGTGTACCATGTACTTCTACTTCATATAAAGTTTTATTCTCTATGAATTTAGTGTCTTTCAATGTAAAGAAGTATGAATTTCAATTTTTTTTTTTATCTTACTTCTGTTGTAAAAAGGAGTCTCAACTCACAAGGGTAATTGTCGGTGCCGATGAGTTATGATCTCAATTATTGTAATTTTTTTATGCTAACGGGCTTCGAACTGTGTCATGAACTTGAAATTGTCTTTCTTGATAGTCTGATACATTCTTCTGTCAGGTTGTAGTGTGCAGTTTTATTTATGGGATTATCAAGGGCAAGGGAAAGGAGTCTGATGAGAAAGACGAGAAGAGTTCTGAGCAGCCAATGAGTAATAAAACATCAGTGCCAATCAATGAAAACTTTGCGGGCTCATGGCCCGATCAGAAAATAGTCGATTCAAAGAACCCAAACACTGACATAGACTTGGAAAGTGGATAAGTGCCAATTATGCCCGGAGGTGTTTAATTGTTTGTTTGGTGATTATTTGTAAATACATTGTGTTGTTTATTTAGAGCCATTAGGTGATGAGCTCCGAGAATGACGTGATCAGCCTTTATCAGGAGAGATGGAGTTGATAATTGTAGGCTTAGTCAAGCTTCCTGAATGTTGTACCGCGATAAAGAGTTCCGCCTTCAAACCCTGTATTCACCATTGTTGATTGGTTGGATTGGTTGACTTTGGGGGCAGCCAAGTTTGAGATAACCCAGTTTAGGTAGAATTGGTAGGTTATTTTCAGGTAAGAGTAGTTTAATATTATTATGGGTGCAGGAGTGATTCAGATTCTGATGTAACTCGTTTTGATTCAGGGAATCAAATGATTAAATTATTTATATGTTATCAGACGTAATAGTCTTTGTGAATTTGAGAAGAGTTTGTTGTTGAGTGTAAGCTATCTTTGACGAACCGAGACCTTTTTTATTTTTAGTTTTGGTTCCAAGTTCTAACCAAAAACTCTGGCATTTTTCACAATGCTTGTTACTTTTGCTGACCCATTTGAATATTATCGGCTTATACAATAAAACTATAAAAGTTGGCTTTTAAAAGGCGGATTATTATAAACTCCCGAGTAACTAAAAAGTAAGCAAACACCGCCTAGTTCTAAATAATACCCATTTATAAGTAGGCCTAGAACTCCGAACCACATGATACGGCTTCAGATACACTTGTACACAACAATGCCAACTCGAAATCAAACACGTCTTTATACAACAAGACCAACGAACTTGGTATAATAGCTCGGGAACTTGATCAGATGCTTCCGTTTACATTTTAGCAACACCGTAAACTTGAAAGTTTAAGCAAATCCAAGCAGCTTCCTGATATCATACTGTTACACAAACGGAGTTCATCAAATAACAAGGCATTGCAGCAGGATGACATAATAAAAACGCCAAAACGGATTTGCAGGAGGAGCTTCTTACCTCCATGCTCAGAGGGGAAGTTGTAGGGTAATACCGACCAACCACCTGGCCATCCTTATCGACGAGAAACTTGGCGAAATTCCACTGGATATCATCCCCAAATATTCCCCATTTTCCTAGTTTCAGGAACTTGTAAAGAGGTGCTGCATTCTCTCCATTAACTTCAATCTACGAAAACAGATTTAGAAAAGAGAGACTTGCATCAAAGACATGGAGGTACCTCCTCTCCCGCAATCATTTGTTTACCTTTGAATAAAATACGCTCACAAAGAATATAAAAGGTAAGCAAATGATGATGACAGAGTAAGTATATTGTCGCAATTCGCAAACCACAGACTGAGGATCTGATTGTATTCTTAAAAACCGACCTTGTGAAAGATGGGAAATTGGGAATTGAAGCGAGTGCAAACAAATTCAAGAATCTCGGAGTTGCTTCCTGGCTCCTCATCACCAAACTGATTACATGGGAATCCCAGAATCTGTAATCCTGTGTACAAATATATCAAGGAAATAAATTAACAAACTATCCTAATATATTGCATCAACATTAGAAATCAATCAAAAGTAACAATTAATTTAAAGACCTTGATCGTTGTACTTGTCATACAATTGGTTCAGCTCTGAGTAATTGGAGTTTGTCATTCCACTGCCACACATTAAACCAATTAAATCACATACGGATTACTATTTGTATAATTAGGTGAAATAAAATGAAAATATAAAAATAAAATAGTCGGTACCATTTAGATGCAACATTAATAATGAGTAACACTTTGCCTTTATAATCACTCAAACTAACTTCATTTCCCTTGGAATCCTGAGTTCAAACAACACAATGTTAATTACGTTTAACTAGTTCATCTGGTTAATTAATTTAAGCTATATACAAAAGAAAAAAAAAAAAACAGACCTTAACAGTAAAGTTGTAGATGGATTGTGGGTTTTCACTGGGTTGACTTGCCATTACACTTAGGTAATCAGCTTCTACTTCTTTTGGATTTACTTTCTTTTCCCTTTTGCAAAACAAGTAATCAACGTATTTATAAGTTTAGAATCATATCATCCATTAATCCATTATTAGCGTTGCTTGTATAAATAAAGACTCGTTTCTAATTAACAATAGTCAATCTTCAGTGACACAAGCCCTTTACATTTCTATTGGATTTACCTCACTCATTCGAAAGGATGAGATAGGTTAGTCCTACACTAGAGGATCAACCTAATTTTCTTCCCTTATCAAAAAAAAAAAAAAAGTGGTAGAGTTAGGATTTTCAATTAGGGGCAGCGAAACTTGAAAAAGGCTCAAAAAAACTAAAAATTTTGAAGTCTTCGATTTTTTAGGAGGGGCGAGTCTCGAGCGTTGCTATTACCCCTTCCCAACTCCACCACTGGTTCTAAGCTAAGGCTGTATTATTCTTTCTGTTTAATTTCAACTCATTTAAGTTCAACCCGACTTTATTCAGTTCAATTCAGCTCAATTCAGGTTCATTCAGTTCAATTCACTTCAGTTCAGTTCATCTCTTCATAAATTATCTTTTACTTCTTTTATTAAGATCACTTCAGCTCCATTTAGTTCAATTTAGCTTCTTTCAACCGAAAAGAACAGATCCTAAGTAATTGTCAACCGTTTATCCACAGAAGTTAAGTACTCATGTAGTGATTACATGTTGTGACTTTCTTTTTCTTTTGGCAGTAGTAAAGTAAATTGAATCAAAGTTGGTTGGTGTGAATGATAAGGGCTCTCATTTCTTAAATAAGTTGTCAGAAATTCGATTCCTAACTCTTACGAATGAAAAAGCCAAATTTAGAAGGGATCAACCCATTAAATTGATTACATAAGATACCCCGACATCCTTATACGAGTATATGTTGACCTAAATATTACTAGTACGGAGTATTATTTATTTGTGTTTTATCTTTTAGTAATTAACTATAGGTGTACAGCCAATTATGAGGATTGTGGTCTCATTTTCTATGAAATCAATAATGGGTTAGGTAAGCAAAAATCCTATGCTTTAAATGCCACACCAGATAAACATTCTATTCAAATCAATGTCCATGTCCATGTCCATGTCCTTACTAGCTAGGGTTTGAGCATTATGTTACAGGATGGAATTCAGCATATAAGAAAAGACAGGAAAAGGCCAACATCAAGCTTAGGAAACATATAAAATTAAACTACTTAGACATATTAACAACGTATCCGTATTAATAATTACAAATTCTTATTTCAAACAGTCTTAAATTAAAACGCACTTAATTAATTTAAATCGTAAACAAAAAAGAGGGTTGTATCCTAACTTAAGAAACATAGTTTTAAACAAGACTTACTGATTAACAGATTATTATCTTTAGAGATCAACCTCATCACCAATATAATTAACTGAGTATTTGAGCTTTGTTTATAAGTGATATCGATTTAGTTTATGTGAACTTTAACGATGTTATTTAGAAGTATTTTATAAGAAATATCCCGAATATATATATGTAGTTTCCTATTCTAACAATCCTACTTTTATCGTGAATATTTGAGACAATAGTTACTTGAAATTTTGTAAATTTTGATATTTTGGAAGACAATAGAACCTAAACTTTTGATAAGTAAAAACTACTCATTTCGTTCCAGTGATATGTTTACACTTACTTTATTTCTCTTTCACAAAATAAAGGAAGTGTAAACATATGACCGGAACGGACGGAGTATATGATATCTAGCTTCTAAATCATATATCCTTAGATGTGTTTAAACTCTGACTCAATACATCATAAACTAAACCTTTTGATAAATTTAATATACAGTTCTACATTCGAAAAACAAAGACGGATAAATCATTACTTAATTATCTTTAAAATTAGAATTTTTGAAGGATAATCACTTATTATTATGTGAGAATAAATAACCATACTCATGGAATATACTCCATACACATTTTCATTTATTTTCACCATATATATGATTTTTATTGTTATCATTATTAGTCCCTATTATGATTGTGTTACATATTTTTCAAGGGAGGATTCTTCCTGGTCTTTTCCTGGTGGCCTCTTCCACCCCACCAATCCTTCCCTATATATGTCTTTTTCTACTTTGCAGACCTTCTTACTTTTCTACATTTTTTTTTTTGTATCAAACAAATAAACTTTTTTCCTACCTAGGTTAAATTCAAATTCACTATTTAATAATTAATAATACTCTATTAAAAATTACTCCCTCTACCAAATATCTAATACTTAATTCTTTTCACCTATTGTTATTGTGCTCTCTCCTGACCCGCCTCCTTGATGTAACTGAACTTGTTCCGTATCTATATTATTTTCCCATTTTGGCCAAAATAAAAATAAAAATTACATACTCAAACCTAAAGAAAAAAAATTACTTGTCCTTTTTATGAACATTTTTCCCACATTTAGATAATAATGACAAATAATATAATAAAATGAAAAAATAGTTGCATAAAAGAGGGTTATTTGTGTATCATTCCTTAGGAAAATCAACCAAATTGTCTGCTACTCTTTCCATGTTTATCAGTTTATGATTACATTATTTGATGTTTAAGTTTTTACAAAAATAAGAAAAATATAAAATCTGAATTTATGCAGTAGAATAAGTTCAGACAAGTAATCCCCATGGGGTTAAGAAAGTGACATGCTAGAAAACAACCCATCATCACCTCTTCACGGGAACTTGTTTATTTAATTTTATTTCTTTTTTATTATTTTTTTTAAAAAATAAAAAATTAATTTTATTTTATTTGTCTACTAATTATTGCAAAATACGGTTCTACATTGTGAAACGGTCCCATAATATAAAAAAATCTCCTTTATTACAATAAATAAAAGAATTTTTTTATAAAAATGAACTATCTCACAGTATAAAATCGTCTTACTCTATAATTTGTAGTGTAATTTGTCACATCTCTTAAATTTCTTCCATTTATATATATCACTACCACATGTGGCCCTCTATTATTAAATAAAGAAAAATCATTGCTTTCTTTCTTCTCTCTTTAATTTCTTTCTCGTTCTAAAAATTTTAAGTGGTTCATCTTTACTTTTCTTCTTAGCTAAAAAAAAATTCTAATTTGATAGAAATAATATACATTGAAATTTAGTAGTTGGTGTACTATTAATACACTAAAAAAACAAAAAAAATAATTAAATTTATATTAATTTATTTAGGAGGTGGTATTTGTGTGTATGTGTATAAATTATTTGGTTTTACATAACTTGGAGGTTTGTTGAAGATAGACAATGTTCCAAGGAGCTATGTCCAATTCAACTTTGTCTGAAGAAGTAGTAGCTAATAATAATCTCTCTAGTTTTAACCCTTTATTACTACAAAACACTACTACTAGTAGTAACAATAATAATAATAATAATAATATCATTTCTTCTTCTACTCATGAGCAACCTCCTCTTCCTAAAAAGGTCAAGAAAAGAAGAAATCTTCCTGGAAATCCAGGTAAAAGTTTTGATCTTTTTGGTTATTTATTATAGTTTAATGTGTAGATCAACAAAAGTATGTCACCCACCTAATTGTCATACCTTATAGTCGATTGTCGTCGACTATAAGGTATGTCATCGGTTTGAAATGAAGAGTCCGAGATTATTCTAGTTTTATAGATCAAATCATTTTGGATTAAAGCTCTGATATTAGTGTTGTATAGATCAAATAAAAGTAAGGTAATAACTAATTGTCATACCTTATATTGTCGAGTTATTGTAGAATTAACTATAATAACTCGACAATTTTAAGGTATGTATCTCAATGGTTTAAAATGAAGAGTCCAAGATTATTGTAATTTAATAGATCAAAGAAAATTAAGACACCCAATAATTGTTAATTTGTCATACCTCATAGTCGTCAAGTTATTGTGGAATTACTTGACAACTATAAGGTATGTCATCGGTTTAAAATGAAGAAATTTGTCAATTTGTCATACTTTATAGTCATCAAGTTATTGTCAACTGTAAGGTGTGTCGTCGGTTTAAAATGAAGAGTCCGAGATTATTCTACTTTAATAGATCAACCAATTGTCATACCTTATAGTCAAAATAACTCGACGACTATAAGAAATGTCATCGGTTTAAAATGAAGAGTTAAAATTTGCCCTAAAAAGATTTGATTGATTATTAATATTTTTTTTTTTTTCAACTTTGGTTTGACTTATGAAGACCCAGATGCAGAAGTAATAGCATTATCACCAAAATCATTGCTAGCAACAAACAGATTTATATGTGAGATATGCAACAAAGGATTTCAAAGAGATCAAAATCTACAACTTCATAGAAGAGGACATAATTTACCATGGAAATTAAAGCAAAGAAACAAGCTAGAAATAGTAAGAAAAAAAGCATATGTTTGTCCTGAACCATCTTGTGTTCATCATCATCCTTCAAGAGCACTTGGTGATCTTACTGGAATTAAGAAGCATTTTTGTAGAAAACATGGTGAAAAGAAATTTAAATGTGATAAATGTTCCAAGATTTATGCTGTTCATTCTGATTGGAAAGCTCATTCCAAAACTTGTGGAACTAGAGAGTATAGATGTGATTGTGGTACTCTCTTCTCCAGGTAATTTTTACTACTTGAATTTATCATGTCATTTATTACTATGGTAAATTTAATGTATGGTGTTTTAGATTCCAAAAATTGTTCCATAATGTGTTAATTATGTTACTCGGAATCAATTAGAAGTATCTGATAAGGTACGTATTTAAGTTATTTTACTATGGTAAATTTGATTTATGGGGTCTTAGATTCCAAAAGTTGTTCCATAATGTGTTAATTATGTTACTCAGAATCAATTAGAAGCATTTGATATAGGTACGTGTTTAAGTTATTTTACTATGGTAAATTTGATTTATGGGGTCTTAGATTCCAAAAGTTGTTCCTTAATGTGTTAATTATATTACTTGGATTCAATTAGAAGTATCTGATATAGGTACCTGTTTAAGTTATTAAGTATCTGTTATAAATACGTGTCTAAGTAACTTTTGGTGTCTTAGATTGTTTGATTACAACATGCCAACACTCTTAAAATTCTTCCCTACTATGTTGATTACTTGGACTCAATTAGAAGTATCTGATATAGGGACGTGCTTAAGTAACGGATTGGGTCGATTTTATGAAAAAATTGATCATGTTTTATGAAAGATCCTCTTTCTATGTGTCTTTGCTTGTTTGATTCCATCCTATGCCATGAACTTCATCCTTCTAAATATAAAATGTTCATTGTCGTACACATTTTTTCCTTTTTTTTTTCCGTAAAATGTAATGTTTTAGTGTCATATCCATGTTCGCATGCCACGAGAGTCACACTAATATGCGAGTTAATGTAAAAAGAGTACTTAACTTGTCGATGACAAGATAAACAAGGTCGTGTGTACACAACATTACCCAATCCAACAAATAAATTGAGGATTATTTTTGTAATTTAGAGGGGAAAAAAAGGCAAAACCATAGTATGACAATGCAACAATGTTACAAAAAAAAAATAGTTTTATTTCCAAAACAACCACAAGGATCAAGAGTAGTGTTTTTGGTAATATCAATTTTGACCATCTTTGTGTAAGTCTATGTGTAGTCTATATGTTTAGCCTTCCAAAATTATGACATAATTAGGTGTGATCCTTTGCAATTGTCTTCTTGTTGTTGTTCCTATTGTTTGTTTGTATTTTTGTTTGATTATCTAGCATTTTTATTAAAATGGGAAGTCTTATGAACATATAAATCTTAACATTTTCTTGAATTTGGTGTGTTTTTTTTTGTTCTTATTTTGTTTTGTTTTCTGCTGATAAACTGATAGTTCAACAAGATCAAATAATAGGCTTTACATGAAAGAACATTTCTCCTACAAAGTTACATACTTCATATAAAATGAAATCTTACCTTACTGCCTCCGTTCAGTTGAATTTCATACGTTTAATTAATTAATTAATACTCCATATATATACGAAGTGTATTCTAATCAAACGTATGGAATTCAACCGAATAGACGGAATATTAAATGCAAATTTTGAAAAAATTCTCTTAAATTTGGGAGTATAATTGTGTTGAAATCTGTAACAACACATGTAAGAGTATTACAAAGAACAATCAAAAACAGGCTGTCTTTTGTTTTATTTAATGTACTGTCTTAGTGTTCTCTGATTCAATTGCTGTCTATTTTTGTCCTCAATTCCTCACTAGTCACTGCTGTTTAATGCATCAACTCCTTTTTTAATTTCCATTTTTTTTCAATACCCAAAAAATAGCAAATTATATCCAACAGTCACTTTTCCATAAATTATAAAAATGGCAATTAGCTCTAATCAAATTCTTAAATTCTTATTTAAAACTATAATATTCGTTCTGATTGTAAAACAGGTCTAAATATGTACCATATAATAAAAGTAGTTGTCTAGGTACTAGAAAAAAGTTAGTCTAATTATCAAGTGGTAGTATATAGGTCTGTTTGACCATTAAAACGATATTATCGTCTTAAGCAAGACCAGCTAAATCAAGTAAGGTTTTAGGCTAAAAAGCGTATAATACATATAACAATCTTATACAGAACTCGACAATATTTTGAAGTTGCACAACAAAACATTTATGTAATTATGTTGTCATGAAATAAAGATGTAAGAGATACTTCCTCCATTCAACTCCACTCTACCACTTTACTTTTTCACGTTTGTCAACGCGTGTTTTACGCGGTAAATATCGTTAGCTACGTATTTGCAAAAATTATAAAAGTTAGATATTTTTAATGTACTCGTAAAGACGAATCAAACAAGATCTCACATGAATATATTTTCACTTATATATTGAGAGAAAATCGAGAATGAAAAAAAAAAAACACAAAAATATTAACAACTATACAACCAACTTCACATCAACAAT
>LHUT01003148.1:0-16413 GCA_001412135.1 Silene latifolia subsp. alba
TATGGTTGATGCTATGTTGTGAGCTACGTTTTTAAGTAGGCGTTAGGTGTTATTGGGTGAGTTAGTGTCGAGGAAGGAGGATGATAGTTGTGTGGTGATGGTTGGTGGAGTGGTGTGAGTGCTTGCCATGTAGGTATGGGTGTGAACTTCAGGGACGAAGTTCGTTTTTAAGGAGGGAAGATTGTAATAACATAGATTTCTAACCATGGGTTACTCGGTCGAGTAGGGCTTACTCGGCCGAGTGGGGTGTCTCGTATCCTGAGTTTGCGTTCTGTTGCGTTGGAACTCGACCGAGCTTGTTGTTACTCGGCCGAGTAGGGCGTACTCGGTCGAGTAGGGCGTATTCGGTCGAATAAGACAAACTCGTTCGAGTACATCGAGTACTCGACCGAGTAACCGGTTTGACGGAATTAATTTCCGCGGTTTGATTTAAAGTTATTAGAGATTATATAAACTTCGTTTAACAGTTACTATTCATTTTATCAAAACCTAAAATAAGTTCTTCACTTCTCTAATCACCCTAATCACTCTCAAGGCAAATTGATCGTTCGTGAGTCTTTCTTTCGTCTCTTCCATATCAGTTCGTCGGTAAGTATTAGTGCTTTGTCAGTTGGTTATGTTTGTCTTTTATAATTTTGCCCTAGAGGTTTAGATTGGGAAAACGGTAGATTGGTAGGATTGTGATATAGTATTGTTGTGTTTATTGTTAGGTGAATTATTCGTAGAGGAACAATTCTAGCTTCCTCTGTTTGCTTGTGATTCAGATTCGTAATAAGGTAGGGTTTTCTAACTCAGATGCCTATTTAATTGATTTAAGAAGATGTTGATTGTTGTACTGGCATGATTAGTAATGTTATTGAAATTGTCATTCTTGGATGTTGGCTTGGTTGTTTGTTTGTCTGTGGTTCTAGAACTGCGTCCTCGACTGAGTGGAGTCATCTTCGGGAATGGCTTCACGCTCTTGATTACCTATTGCGATGGGACCCGTCACAAGGGGGATGTGCACATTAATGGACATGGGTTATTGCGCGTTGCGATGAGCGGGGCTTCGGTGGGCAAGGCTGCGGTCCCCCACTGGCGGTGAGGATTACCTATTGCGATGGGTAATCTGGGAGGGCTACACACTTGAGTGTATAGTCGGTTACTGGTTATTGATGGAGTTTGGAGGAATGTGTGTGGATTGACTTAGATGTTGTTTGTTATCTTTCTTATCTTGATTATTCAGTGAACTGACCCCGTTTATGTTTTCTAAAACCGTGGTGATCCATTTGGGGATGGTGAGCAGATATTGGCAGGTGATGATTTCATGTTAGCTGCGGGATCAAGGAGGGGATGTCATCACCTAGAGTCTTAGCTTCCGCTGTCATGAGTCCTTAAACACTTTTGAGTTATATTTGGTTTACATTCTTTATACTTTGGTTAACAGTTTTAAGACAATGAAATAAGTTAACTTTACAGTCGTTTAATTGTTCTTTGATGGTCCCTTTTGATATACTTACCTCGGGTAATCGAGATGGTAGCACCTTTATATGTTGGGGTGGTCCTTGGAAAGGCATCTTGGTATATGGGGGTGTTACAGTATGTGTGTGTATGTTTCTTTATAAGTATGTTGGATGTAAGAAGTTGTGATGTGAATTGGATAGATATGGAGTAAATGATATGTTTAATGTGTTATGAGCATGCTATGGTGTTTATTGCTTGACATTTTTTTACTTAGTAATATGTAAAATAGGAAGTGTTGGTTTGTATGTTGTTAAATAGTATAAAGGAAATCGTTTTTGCATGAATCGGCCGAGTGTGGCAGGGTACTCAACCGAGTAGGGAGTACTCGACCGAGTAGCTACTGGAATATGACCACTATGACGAGTAGAGGCAGTACTCGACCGAGTGGGGCGTACTCGACCGAGTATGCTTAATGTGCATTTTAGATTAGCTACTGGAGCCTGAGCACTCGGTTGAGTAGTCCGTATACTCGACCGAATACCTTCGCATACTCGACCGATTATCTCTTTGGCGGGTGTGATGTTTGTTTTGAGTCGTAAGCTATATGTCTAACACTCGCTTTTTCGCAAAATAGTTTTATAATAATTTTATCGCTTTATTTAAATTATTATATTTTTGAAACCTAGTTTCTATAAAAATATAGTTTTAGTCGTATGATAGTAATAGTGATAATAATTTCCGTCTTGAGTTTGTAGTAGGCTTGAGACGTAGGTTTTAGTAAAAAAAATGACTCAATTCATAAGTTGGGCCTAGTATGACTATGGACCAATCACTCATCTTTTTCTGTTCACCCAATTATTATCCTAAAACCCTGCCACCAACCTTTTCCACCAAAATTTCAGCAAATTTCATCTTCTCCAATACCTCCATTTCCACAATTACCTCCATTTCAATAAATACCCCATAACTTGCCCATTTCTTATCCAAATCGACTCATTTTCGCATCTAGTTTCTCCTTATTCCGTCCCCCATCCTTCTATGTAAGAAAAAGACCGACTTTTCTTCTCTTTCTTTTCGGCTGTGACCTTTTGGGCTCGGATTTCCTTGCTCATACCGTGTATTGTGTGTTTTAGGTTTGAACTTGGATGAATCGGAAGAGGACAGCTTTGTTGTGGACGATTCTTTAGAGGATTGAAGAGCTAAGGTAACGATGATATGATGACTCGACATTTTGTTGATATTGTGTGTTTGTATGTTGTGAATTATTCTTTTGTTATATGAATTTGGTAGCTTACATGGACGAATATTATCTTTATCATGCTTAAAAATTCGTCTTAAGACGATCCCACAATAAACCTTAAAACCGTGAATATGGGGGTGTCATAACCGTGTTTTATGGGCTGTTTTGAGTTGATTTTCATTGTAGAATTGAACCAATTTATTAACTTCCGTCTTAAATGTATAACCACGTATAAATTAGGTTGTTTATGTGAGGGAAATTTCATCTTTTTCATGCTTAAAAACTTGTCTTGAGACAGTCTCACAATGGCTCTGAACCGTGTGTTTGAGTCATGTTTAGGGACTGTTTTGGATCGTCTTTCATTGTTGAATTGAACCAATTTACTAGCTTTCGTCTCATGTGTATATACATGTATGAATTGGGTAATTTATATGGATAAATCCCGTCTTGTTTCATGCTTAAAAAAATCCATCTTAAGACGATCTCACATAGGTTGACATGCTGCTTTTTTGTGCTACTTTTGCTCGACACTTCCACCGTGAGCATGTCATGGCTAGGCAGAACAGGCTGTGGTCAAGCCGTGGCTAGGTAGTGCTGGCTGTGGCCAGGCCGTGGCTGGGAAGTGGCTGGCCGTGGCTGAGTCGTGGCCTATGGTGGTTGTTGAATGGCTTAGCCGTGTATTGCTTATGTTCGTGTTGGTTTACTTGAATTCCGTTTTGTATTTTTATATAACATAATTCACTGTGTATCGTTCATTCATATATATTTCTCACATGAATAGTAAATGTGGAATTTATTATTTAGTTACGTCATAATTTTATGAATGGTCATATTTTATTTATAATATGACCTTTAATTCATTCATTACATTTATTTATCGTATTTCAAATACGAGTGATTTATTCTACATGATTAATTGAAATGAGTCGTATCCATGTGAATTTTCCATTTTGCTACACTTTTTGCTTGACATATAAATACGCCCTACTTGTGTTGTTCTAGCAAGTAAGGGTTTGGCCCACTTGTGCTATTCTGGCAAGTGAGTTTTATCTTAGTCTTTTCCACCACTTTCGTGTTGTTCTGGCGATTGGGATACTCGATTTTCGTTCTGTCATCGAGTCTTGGATACGGGCTATTTTGTCGTATGTCGAGTCGGAAAATATTTATTCCGAGAGTCTGGCCAGGTTTATACTAGGACTGTATTATTATCGTAGTCCTGTCCGTGGAAAATTTAGTCGAAGAGTAGTAAATGTCTTGCATTTTTGGTTAGTTGCATATGTCATATTACCTTGGAATGCGTGCTCATGTCTAGTTATTGTACACTTGTTTTTCATTTTATTTAAATGCCTCAGATGATTGGTTGAATCTATAACATGCTAGTATTAGCCTATTTTGTGCTCTTTCATTTAGTTGACAAATTTAATCCATGTTATCTAATACTCAAAGTTATTTGCAATTTTCTTCTATGCCTTGCTTAATTGAGTGCTTAATTATGTTTACATTGACAAAATGTGGCTGGGAGAACCTTGAGTTACTCCCCACTGACTGTGGCTTTCATGTTTACATGAATGACAGGTTTGTGAAGATGCAATATATGGGGGTTATAGACGTGTGAGCTAGCGAGTACCTTGGACTAGTAGTTTACATATTTTATTGCTTAGACTCACCCATTCGTCTTGTCATTCGTGCGATATATTTTCCCTATTTTTGACTATCGTGGTTGTATGGACCTATATTTTATTTTCGCATACTTTCTTTACGTTGAGTTTTATGGAGATTGACAGTTTTTAACGCACTTCATAATTATTGGGCCTCAATATTCATAATTCCCAAGTGTGTGACTAAGAGAATAGAGGCAATATGCAGGACATATTTTTGGGATAGAGGTGTTGATTATCAGAGGGCTCCTTTGGTGGCTTGACATAATGTATGCTGCAGCAAGAAGGAAGGTGGTCTAGGTATAAAGCAGGCAGGGGTATGGAATGTTGCAACAGTGGGAAAGTTGGTAAATTGGATTTACATAAAAGCTGATAGATTATAGGTTTTGTGGATTGATCATGTTTATCTGAAAGGAAGGGATTGGAATTCTTATCAACCTCCTGTTGATTCCAACTGGAATTGGCGGAATATATGCTAGGTGAGGGATTGCATGGCATCTGGTTATCTCAATAATGAATGGTTACAGGATCCTAAAGGTTATTCAGCGGCTTCTGGCTACCACTGGTTACATGGCATACACCCACATGTTCAGTGGTATGCTGATATCTGGGATGTTTGGGGTGTTCCTAAACATGCTTTGATCGGTTGGTTGATCAAACATGAGGCTTTAAACACAAGGATGAAGCCGAAACAAATTGGAATTTGTAGCACTGATATGCGTTTATTGTGTGAAAATGGGCAGGAGACACATGAGCATTTGTTTGTCCAGTGTGATTACAGTCAGAGAGTGTTGCAGTATGTTGCTTTATGGTTGCAGGATACTGGGAATAAGGGGAGCAGCATAGTTCAGACTAGGGTCAGAAGGGTTGCTATGCTGGCTTGCTGGTATTTGATATGGCTGGAAAAAAATAGATGTAGACATGAGTTGGTGCTTTCTCGGCCTGAGAAGATTGGGAAGGAAGTCCAGATGCTGGTCAGGAAGAGAATTCAGCATTACATTAAGAAACCAGTTGGTAACACAGACAAAAATTGGCTATATCAGATTGGCATTCATGTAATCTAGAGTAGCTAATCAAAAGTATAAGGAAACTGTATTGTAATGCCTTATTTTATTATGGAATGAAAAAGCTCACATTTTACCAAAAAAAGGAGGTTTAGTGAATCCCGCATGTTAAACTTTATCTAGTAAATAAAAGTTTTAAAGTTTTCATAAATTCCGCTGCATTTCACTCATTTTACGTTACGTTTATCGCGGGGGTTCACAATATGCTTACGTTTGTCTTGGTTATTGAAACTCAAAAATGCCGTAAAAAAGATCTGTTGCGTATATCCAGGCTTCTGAGATGAGCCTAGATGAAATCGCTAGGATGATCGAGCAGCAAGAGGCGCTCACTGAGGCCCTGAAAAATGTGGGGAAAGGGAAGGAAACATTTGTGGATGCATCCTGTTTGAGCACCACTATTTCCCGCTTTAACCCTACCACCTATGAGGGCACAAGCAAGCCTAAAGTGCTCGACAACTGGCACCGGGAAATGGAGAATGTGTTGGAAGTTGTTCATTGTCCGGAGGATATGAAAGTGGAACAGGTTGTGTTCTACCTGAGAGATACGGCTGGGGTATGGTGGCACCGTGAGAGGGAGGCTGCAGGGGAGTACTATAAGAATTTAGGGAAACCTGCGATTCCTTGGGCAGAGTTTAAGACAGTAATGAGGAACCACCTCGTTCCAGAGCATATCCGTAGCAGGTTGAGAGCCGATTTTGACACTTTTGCTATGACGGATAGCATGACCGTGGCTGAATACTATCACAAGTTCAATGAACTTTTGCGCTATGTAAAGGACATGCAATTGAGCCAACTGAGCATGGCTCTCCGTTTTAAGAGAGGACTATCGCTGAAGATTATGGAGAAGTTACCAGATGGGGTGATTTTGGATCTAAAGGACGTCTGTGAGATAGCGGGGCATGCAGAGAGGTTGGTTGACATGGCCAAGGAGGCCAAGGAAAAGGGAAGTGAGAAAAGAAAAGCTGAGAGTGAGGGTGACAATCAATCGAGCTACAAGCGCAGTAACCAGAACGAGGCTAGAGCTTATTCGGGAGGCTCTAGCTTTAGCGGGGATCTCGTGTATGGGGAAGAGGTGGTTGGAGTACGAGCAACAACTCTACCTTGCAATGCTTCAACTGTGGCGGGGTATTCCACAAACGGTTTGAGTGTAAGAGTGTTGGAGGAAGAGGAGGCTTTCCGTGATCTTATCAGGGCAAGTATTCGCAAACTCTGATCCAACTGGGTCATGGAATAACCAGGTAGGTCAGAGCAACAACAATGGCGGCTATAACCGCAACACTAGGGGATCCTATCAGCGCCCGAATAACAGTGTGAATCAGAATTCGGCGGCTAATATAAGCCTACTACATCAGGGATCACTGTCGAAGGGGGAGGTTAGAAAAGCAGCGGTAAACTCTTTATGATGGGCAAACAGGCGGCGGAGGATGATGCGCAAGTCATCACTGGTACTTTTCTCGTTAATTATAAGCCGACTTTTATTTTGTTTGATTCGGGGGCAACCCATTTATTTGTGTCTAGAGGTCATGCGTTGACCATGGGTTTGGGGGAGTATGTATTGGTGAAAGATAATATGTTTATACTATCGAGGGAGTCTGTGTTATGTCATAAGTTGTATAAAGAGGTGTCTATAGTGGTTTGGCAAGTGGACTTACCAATTAATTTACTTGAGTTTTCTATGGATGGGTTTGAGGTCATAGTCGGGATGGATTGGTTGGGTAAGTATGAGGCCAAGATAGACTGTCGTCAAAAGAAGGTGTCCTTAAAAGGTTCTAAGGGAATTAGAGTGTCATATTAAGGATTTGTTGTAAAATCCAAGGTAAAGATAATTGCAGCTATGACTTTAAAGTCATGTTTGAGGAAGGGGTGTCCTATGATCATTTGCCATGTGAGGGATACTCGGGTGAAGGATCTGTCAGCAGCAGAGATACCGGTGGTAAGTGAGTTCGATGATGTCTTTTCGAAAGAGATATCAGGATTACCTCCTAAGAGGGACATTGATTTCAATATTGAGCTTAAACAGGGACGGGACCTATCTCTAAGGCTTTTTACCGTATAGGACCAAAAGAGTTGGAAGAGTTGAAGAAATAGCTGAACGAGTTGTTGGATAAAGGATAAATTCAACCTAGTGTATCGTCATGGGATGTGCCAGTTCTATTCATGAAAAAGAAGGACGGTAATATGAGGTTGTGCATCGACTACAGAGAGCTAAACCATGTTACCGTGAAGAACAGGTATCCTTTGCCGAGGATTGANNACCAGTTGAGTGGTGCCGGGGTATTTTCAAAGATTGATCTGATATCGGGTTATCACCAGTTGAGGATTGCGGATGAAGATATTCCTAAAATAGCTTTTCGGTCATGGTATGGTCACTATGAGTATGTGGTGATGCCTTTCGGGTTGACTAATACACCGACAGTGTTCATGGATCTTATGAACCGAATCTTTAGTCCGTTTCTTGATAGATTTGTGGTGGTTTTCTTCGATGACATCTTAGTCTATTCTAAGACTAAGGAAGAGCACGAGGAGCATTTGAGATTGGTATTGCAAACTTCGCGAGATAACTAGCTATATGCTAAGTTTTCCAATTGTGAGTTCTGGTTAGAGAAAGTGGCCTTTCTGGGCTATGTGATTTCAAAATATGGTGTAGCTGTGGATCCTAGTAAGATCCAGGCGTTGTCAAACTGGAAAGCACCAAAGAATGTTGTTTAAATTCGAAATTTCTTGGGTTTGGCTGGCTATTACAGGAAGTTCCTGAAAGATTTTTCCAAGATTGCTAGACTTATGACAGCTTTTATGAGGAAAGAGACCATATTTCGTTGGGATGGGAGTTGTGAGACGGCATTCCAAACATTAAAGGAGTGTTTGACTACATGTCCCATTCTAGCTTTGCCTGGGGGAAGTGAGAACTTTGAAGTTTACATTGATGCTTCGAAGAATGGATTAAGATGTGTTTCGATGCAAAATGGAAAAGTCATTGTCTACGCTTCAAGACAGTTGAAGCCGTATGAGGAGAACTATCCTACTCATGATTTGGAGTTGGGTGCGGTTGTATTTTCTCTAATGATTTGGAGGCATTATTTATACGGGGCAACCTTTAAAGTGTTTTCAGATCACAAGAGTTTGAAGTACATCTACACTCAAAAGGAGATGAACATGTGTCAGAGAAGGTCGATGGAGCTGATTGGGGACTATGATATGGAGATCATCTATCATAAAGGGAAGGCTAATGTGGTTGCAGATGCTTTGAGTAGAAAGAGTGTTCATTCGTTATGCACTACCATGTCACTGATGAAATTGAAGGATGAAATGACTAAGATGGGGATTCACATGATTCACAAGGGATATGCCATTGGTGATTTGACTATCGAGCCCGAAATTTATGATGACATCAAAAGGAAACATGTACTTGATCCTAAGATTCAGAAGTGGAAGACAGGGGTGGAAAAGGGTATAGTTTCGAGATTTTCTATCCATGCAGATGGGAGCGTCCGATTCGATGGGAGGTGGTGTGTGCCTAATGATGCTGAGTTGAAGAAGTTGATTATGACGGAGGCTCACTGTACTCCTTATTCGTTACATCCGGGAGTTGATAAGTTCTATAAGGACTTGAAGAAGACGTTTTGGTGTCCCGGTATGAAGAAATAGAGAACGGAGTTTGTGGCTAGGTGTTGGACTTGCTAGAGGGTCAAGGGAGAGCAGCGGAGGCCACAGGGTAAGATTCAGTCACTTGAGGTGCCTTAATGGATATAGGAATCAATTTCTATGGACTTCATTGTGGGTTTACCAAGAATTCAGTAGGGTAATACCATGATTTGGGTAATTGTCGATCGTCTGACAAAGTCAGCTCTTTTTATTCCAATGAAAGATACTTAGAGTAAGATTCAACTGGCTCTTGGATACAGGAAGCATGTGGTACGATTACATGGGGTACCAAAGGATATTGTGTCAGATAGAGATGCGAGATTTATATCCCGGTTTTGGGAAGAGTTGCAGGAATTGATGGGGACTACCTTAAAAATGATTACGTCGTTCCATCCTGCGACAGATGGTCAAACTAAAAGGACCATCAAGACCTTAGAAGATATTGTGCGAGCTTGTGCGATTGATTTTGGTGGGAGTTAGGAGGATAGACTTGATTTGATTGAGTTTTCATACAAGAACAACTATCACACGAGTATCGGGATGGCACCATTTGAGACGTTGTACGGGAGGAAGTGTAGGAGTCCAGTGTGTTGGGATGACAGCGCTAAAGCTGTGATTTTAGGACCACAAATGGTGCAAGATATGGTTGAACAAGTACACTTGTTTCGACAAAAGATGAGAGCAGCTCAGGATCGGCAAAAGAGTTCTGCAGATTTACATCACATGGATATCGAGTTTGAGGTGGGTGACAAGGTCCTTTTGAAAGTGTCACCTATGCGCGGCGTTATGAGATTTGGCAGGAGAGGGAAGTTGAGTCAGAATTTTATAGGTCCATATAAGATTTTGGATCGGGTAGGTGAAGTAGCTTATCAGCTAGTTTTGCCACCATATCTTGATCGGGTGCATAATGTATTCCACGTGTCAGGCCTTCGAAAGTATGTGAGTGATCCATCTCATGTGCTTGAGGTGGAGAATATCGATCTGGATGAAGCTCTCACTTATGTGGAGGTGCCAAAGGAGATATTGGATCGTAAGGTGCGCAAGACGATGAATGGTGAAACCTTATTGCGTAAGGTGTTATGGTCTAATAAAAATGTTGAAGAAGCTACATGGGAGCCAGAGGCAATGAGGGAGCTTATCCACATCTTTTTTTGTCAGGTAAGTTTGGTTACGGGCTCGTAACCTTTGTCTTTAAGGGGGGTAGGAGATAATCGCATGTGTTTTGGGTAGTTTTGAGGGTCAGTATGGTTGTGTGATCATAGTTTGGCTATGGTTGAGTACATGGTTAGTGTCTTTTTGAGTTGGGGGTTCTTTTCGAGTTGTATGGTTAGTAGGTTGGGTTATGCTAGGTTGTACCAGGTATGGTGTGAACTTCGGGGACGAAGTTCGCTTTTAAGGAGGGAAGATTGTAATACCACAGAATTCTGGTCACTGTACACTCGGATGAGTAGGCTGTACTAGGCCGAGTGAGTCGTCGAGTGATTTTAGACAGGCTACTATTTTGGGTGCACTCGGCTGAGTTGTGAGGAACTCGGTCGAGTAGGGCATACTCGGCCGAGTATTTCAGGTGCTTGACCGAGTACCCCGTCCGATGGGTTAATTTCTGGGGTTTGATTAGGATGATAAGAGAGTTACATATCTCGCTAAGCACGTCGTTAATCATTTTTCTGAAACCTAAAAACATTTATAATCTCCTCCCTANTAACTAAGTTAAGAATAAATTTTTTTAAAAGGTACACCTAATTCACTCCCTCCCCCTCTTAGGTGTTTATCGTTCCTAACTCTTCAAATGTGTATTGAGTGGCTTGGGTATTGTTTTGTTATCTTTCTTATCTTGATTATTAAGTGAACTGACCTCGTTTATGTTTTACAAAACTGTGGTGATCCATTCGGGGATGGTGAGCAGATATTGACAGGTGATGATCTTATGATAGCTGCGAAATCGAGGAAGGGAGTGTCATCACCTAGAGTCTTAGTTTCCGCTATCATGAGTCTTTTGATACTTTTTGAGCTATAGTCGGGTTACATTACTTTATACTTTGGTTTTGGTTTTGAGACATGCATGTATAAGATTAACTTTATAATTTATTAATTGTTCTTTGATGGTCCCTAATGATATACTTACCTCGGGTAACCGAGATGGTAGCACCTTTATATGCTAGGGTGGTCCTTGGTAAGGCACCTTGGTATATGGGGGTGTTACACAAGGACTGGTAGATTGATAGTGACAGGTTAAGGTCCTAACTTAAAGTTATTTCCTTTTTGATGAAAAAAATTCTCAGGTTGAAATTTCAATATTACTGGTTTGGATTCCAACAAAACGAGGACATGTGATTAGAGTTTTGATGCAACAAAAGATCACAGAGAAAATAAGATAAAGAACTGCCACACAGGTCAGTCAAGAAACAATCCCACACAGGTAATTGAGTCCGAAATTCCACACAGAAAATTAAACTGCATAAGCAGGTTTCTTGTTCATAAACGCATGTCTTGCTCGTTGAACGATTAAAAACTATATAAGCTAGGATTAACAGGGTTTTTTTAGGGTGAAAACAACAGCCATAAAGGCAGTACAACTGCTACTGTAACGACTCACAATACAGACAAAATAACAGCTATAAGATGTATTATCTTCATGTGCTCCTGTTGGTTGTTGCGTCCTTGTTGGTGTGGACACATTTGGCACGATTGATCATACACAAACTTGTAGAGGGAACTTCCCTTAAGTTAGCTGGACCATGGTCAGGCCCCCTGGGTTCGAACCTTGATTCATAAACTGTAGCCAATTAGCCTGTGTAGTAACTGGTGTGGTGATGGTTAGGGTAGTGGTATTGTCTGGACTGATAGCTCCTGCTCCACCAACTTTGCTCCTTTCATAATTATTTTACTTAACTTCTACATATAATAACTTTGAAAGTTAAAAAGAAAAATTCATAATGACAAAAATGTAATCAAACTAATCGACATAACAAATTAACGCAATTAAACTAATCGATTCTATCTTTTAGTCGCCGCTTGGAATAACTATTAAGGATGACCATTCAAAGTAAACGAGCATTAGAACAAATGTTTAAAAGTATAAGCAACAAGAACATAAACCACACCCCAAAACAAGTTTGGAATCCGTCTATAGCAAGGATCAATTTTTAACGGCCATAACATAGGTTCTAGATATAAAAATGAAGTAATTCGAATTAAAGGTGATAGCTTATTCTCTTACGGTTCTAACGATAGGTCACACACCCTAAACAGACTAGAAACGAGGAAGATATGATCGTTTTATGAAAACACGAACGTGTAGGAAAGTTAGGAAGTAAAACATCCACGTGTAGACCTAGGTATGGACGTGAATGGTCCAAGTCCAGACCTAGTGTAATACCCTTGAGTTTTAGGAAGCACTCGACCGAGTAAGGGAGTGTACTCGACTGAGTGTGGTGGACCGAGTGTGTTCTGGGTTTAACTTAAGGTCTGATTAGGTGACACTCGGCCAAGTGCACTCTAGCACTTGACCAAGTGCTTCGGTTCATGCCCAGAAAATGCAAAATCCGGTTCCATGTTGCTATATACCCGTGAATAGTGTTTTTTCTCTCCTTATGAACCCTAAACATCTCAAACACTCTATACAACTCTTATGAGCTATCATATGGAGAGTGCATGTGTAATACCACAGAATTCTGGTCACAGTGCACTCGGGCAAGTAGGCTATACTCGGCCGAGTGAGCCGTCAAGTGCTTTTAGACAGACTACTGTTTTGGGTGCACTCGGCCGAGTTGTGAGAAACTCGGCCGAGTACTTCAGGTACTCAGCGGAGTACCCCCTCTGACGGGTTAATTTTCGTGGTTTGATTAGGATGATAATGGAGTTATATAATTCGCTAAACACGTCGTTAATCACTTTTTATGAAACCTAAAACATTTCTAATCTCCTCCCTAATCATCCTAATCATATCCTAGCATCTTTTGAGTGGATTCTTAAGCTTTTGGAGTCTGTAGTTCCGTGTTCTACCGCATTAGTAAGTACTTATTGTCTCTAATCAGTTTAATCGCTTTTATTTAAGATTAATTAAACCATAATCTGAGTAATTAAAGGGAATGGTTTAGTTAGGGATTTATCTTGATGTTAAAATTGTTGTGTATGAATGTTAGGTGGATATTTTGTAGAGGAGCAGTTCTAGCTTGCGTGATTGTTGTTGTTTGTGGAATTTGTGAATAAGTTAGGGTTTCCCTACTCAGTCCTTTGTACGATTGTTATTCATTGATGTGGTGATTATTGGTTTCCTATTGTGATAGTATTGTGGTGATTTGATATTGTTGGTTGTTATTGGTATTTATTGTGAAGCCATTGTCGGGAGATGGTCTTCACCCCCATGTTCGCCCCTCGTGGCTCATGTCACAAGGGAGATGAGCACATTAATGATCGGGGATCGCTCGTTGCGAAGAGCGGGGCTTAGGTGGCAAGGTTACGGTCTCCCACTAGCGGTGTCGGTGCCCTATTGCGATGGGTTACCTGGCAGATCTGAGCTACGACTCAGATAATGATACTTGGTGGTTGGAGTTATACTGTTACAGAATTTAGATTGGATGGTTATTTTTGTTGTTATAGCATGTTGTATTGTACAGTTGCCTAAACTCTTTTCTATTGTTGTAAAACCTGCGATGATCCATTGGGGGATGGTGAGCAGATATCTAGCAGGTTATGATTGCTTGAGCTCTCTCGCGGGACGGATGGGATATCACTGAGTCTAGCTTGTCACAGCTTCTGTTGATCGCTAGTAGACTTTATTTTATGACAGTTTGGTTCTATTCGCTTTACAATTTTGGTTTTGGCTTGTAATCGACGAAACTTTTGTTCATTTTAATTACATGTTTTTTATGGTTTATTTGATATACTCTACCTCGGGCAACCGAGATGGTAGCACTCCCAGTTGCTAAGGTACGCCTTGGTAAGACACTTTGGAAGATGGGGGTGTTACACGTTAGGTACGAGGTTTAGAAGAAGTATGTGGAACCCATTTGGCTACAAGTCACCCTTAAGGAGTTTTGGGCCATTAGAAGCAAAGAGGAGGAAACTGGTGCTTATCCCGCCCAAGATGTATCTATCCCGCTCGAGATAAGACCCTTTACAACAACTCATTTGAGAAGATTGCAACCCTCTCGAGATAAAGCTCAGTATGGCAAAAAGTGCTCAACTCGCACAAGTTCTTCTACATCTTAAGTATGTCATTATTTACTTCGCCTATTCCGCTTTCTCCCTAATCCGCCCTTCCTAAACCTAATCTTGCACTTACTATAAATACCTCTTTGTAATAATTCTAGGTTAATCTTTCTAAGTACTCTTAGAGGAGGCAAAGCTCTCTTAGATTAGATTAAACCTCCTTAGTTTAGATCTCATTTAAGATTAGTTTTAATCTTTCCTCAATTTACATCAATATTACAATAATTAATCTTTCAATACTTGTTCATTAATTTAGTCTTGAATCTCTTTGGTTTATGCTTGAAGATTAGTGTCAAGTCTTCACCTTTTATTCAAGGACTCTCCTTCATTGCTTTGTTGGTTGGTATTTTTTTCTAATCTCTCTTTATTTCTTTGCTAATCCTTTATTTAGTTGGGTAATTACTTGTCTCAATCATCATGCTTAATTTAGATTCCTTATTTGTTGTTGTTTTTTACATGTTTCTCATGATGATTAGTGAGTAATAACCTTGCTAGGATTAGTGGGGGATTATGTGTTAATCTTCACATGTTGGGTTCAATTGTTGATTATTTATCTTGCTTCTAGCATATGCACTGTTTATGTTTGATGAAATGCTTCTGTGGGCACCTTGCATGATTCTCTACTTGTTTATATGCACCCATAAGATAGAGGGCCTTGGATTGCATTAGAACTTGTATATTGCTAGTAGACCGACCTTATGTATGCCAGAGCTGGCTCGTGTTGGTCTATGGTGGGGTTGCAAGATTGAGAGCCTCAAATCATTTGCCTAAGTAATACTACAATCAACATGAGACCCAACCTTCTATAGTTACCTTAATCACCCTTATGAACCCGCTCTTCATAGTTTTCCTTCTTATTGATTTAAGTCTTGCTATTTACTTGCTTTTCATTAGTTTAGACTATAAAATCCAACTCAATCGTGACAACCTTAGCATAACTACAATTAGATTGAGCAATTTGGATACCCTTGTCCTCTGGGTTCGACTCCGACTTACTTTCTATAGTAAGTTGGATATAAATGTGTTTGAGAGTGAACAACGACTCGCTCATCAAAATTGTGCCGTTGTCGGGGACAGTGTTGTGTATTTGAATTGTTCTTGTGTCTATTTTTAGTTGTGCTTCTTTTTGATGGACTTTGGTCCCTTGAGAATTTTGTTTCTTGTATTTGCTTTATTTCTTTTGTTTATAATGTCTACATTCACTTTTTGCCAAAATGAAAATGAGTCATTTGATAAGTATATTGCAAGATTTGATTATTACATGGCTTATACTTGGCATCATGGTTTTACTCTCTCTACTTGGGAGGCATGTTGTGTTATTTGTGATGGCATGAACCTTGAAAATCGCAACTTAGCTATTCACATAAGTGGTGGTAGAGTCTTTGAAATGAGTTGTGAGGGGTTTTGGATTTTTGTTGAATTCATGGCTACCGAGTGTTTGATGAAAGTCCTACATGACATGATTGAAAGTGTTCAAGAAGGTATGTTGGAAATGATAAAAACCACATTTCAAAAGTTCATTGATGAAACTATGATGAAAATGAGATTTGTGAGGATAAGACACCTTCCTATACCATTGAGCCTACCTATTATGTGAGGAAATTTGCCCCTCCTTGGGAAAATAGTGTTATAGATGATGATAGTGATGACGATGATGAGGATTATGAGTCAACTAATGCATCTATATTGTCAACTAATTTTTCATCTACTAACTTGGATATGCCTAAATATGATGAGGAGGACTTTGTGCCTCACTTTTGCCCCATAAAACCCATGTAGGATGTTCTTAATTTGTGTGTAAGTGGCAACAACAATTGGGAGGAGGAAATCAATGCCAACAAGGTGAAAGATGATGTGGTCAACAAAATCTTCAATGAAGAAAGCGTGGAAAGTCCCTCATCAATATTCAATCTGCTAAGCCCTTGAATTTGGGATGAACCCTTCACCCCTGTAGACTCCACTTCATTGGGCAGTGAATCTATTTGTCAAGAAAAAGGGGCAATTCATTCTCTTCAAGTGACCAAGAGCATCAATCACGATTTTATGAGGAAATTCATTAATGGGAAAATGCATCGTAAAGTGTTATGCAATAATAGTCAAGCTCATGCTTGGGCATTTTCTTTTATGACTGTGGTCATGGGCCACGTCTCGG
>LHUT01003149.1:9070-20916 GCA_001412135.1 Silene latifolia subsp. alba
CTTGTCGTGTGTTAGACAAGGGTGTGCGCCACGTTCCGGCTCAAAGTCCCGGACCGTGACACACTGCATAGGTGGAATTTGCACCATACCCACTTTACCTCACAAATAAGACTATACATTTAGATGTATATGAGCATGGTATATCCAATATAAATCTAATTGAAGTTATATGCAATCTTTTCAAGCTTCTAAAATTTTTTAGCTACATTTTAATTTTTTAGGTATCAAAATTAAAATTTAATTAAGCTTATATGTATTATTGTTTTGTTTCATTAGAATATTTTGAGTTTAAAATTTATATAAAGGCGCTCAAATTCTTTTCAATAAAGGTCGTAAAATGTACATATAATCTCAAATCCTATATTACAAAGCACCAAATCTATACTGCTAGCCTGCTAGGTTGTATGGTCTACTAATTGCACCTCACCTTGTTTGACCCCTAATATGTGCCAATTATTTATAAAAGTTTGTGTTATTATGACGATTTTATAACCCTCTTTTTGTGAAAATCTTAAGTTATAAGGATAAATAAAAAATTGTGTAAATTCAATAGAATTGAACAAACTTTTATAGGAAAATAAAATCATATTTAGTTATATTAGGTGAATATGGCAAATACAAATTTAGATTTCCACCCTTTTGCAGGGAGGGGGTTTAATGATGAGTTCAGATGCTTGTAAGTTGTACCCGTCACAAGTTTCCTTTTTTTTGTTCAAATGAACACACTATTTTGCGAGTGAGAATCGAATTCTCGACTTCATGATTGTGGTAAGAGAGCTCTTACCACAATAGCTAACTCTTGTTCTCTAAAACTCGTCCTAAATAACAGGTGCAAGACATGAGCTTTGCTTGATAGGTACTAGTGCCAGCAAGCCCGCAGCCTAAATCCACCCCTCCACAATGACAGCTCTAGTAATTTATCATGTTTAGTAACATGACTCACCCCTATTTATACCTACTAGTCGTTGCTCCGCGCCCGGTCCCTACCGGACGCGGTGCCCCAATTTGATTAATTGTATAGGTGATCTCATTAGTAAGCATCGTAACAGAAATGGATATTGCAATTCACATTTTTCAAAATCTGTATGAAGACGGTAAGTACTATATTACACAGAGTACACCGGTGCAAAAAAAAAAAGGAATAAATTGCACCGTACAAAACCTAAAATACAACATAGTTTAGCAAAACACTTCAGGGGCATTGTCGTGTGAACGGACGTAACTCATATCAATCGGACATATAGGTACACAGTGTAAGTTTGGAAATATCTTACACATAGGACATAGTTAACACTACAACTTAGCATACGTATTTGGAGTAACAGAGAGTCGATAATGCAAAGCATTCGTAGTAGTTGATTCCGGTTCTTACAACCACCGCTTTCAGAAATTATCGACACTCAAATTACCACCCTAACAGCTACCAAAGAACCTGTGGGCTGTGGGTCATTGTATACCATGTGCAAAATGTTGAAGGTCGATTTACGAAATCGAACATGCGCAACGTCTCTTCTGCTGCCTTGTGCAATTGGGAAATATTTATAATTTAGATCTTATCCAGAGCACAAAAATATCGGTTTCTTGATTAAACTCTCGCTAACAAATCCTGAAGTTCTTTTTTGTTCATGTGACTGTTACCCGCTAGAAAGCTAAGTTGCAAACATCATTTATCGTATTTGTTATGTCACATATACACTAATATTAGAAGTCAGTGCGATGATAAATGATGCGAGAGGTCTAACAGTACACCAGTTTAATCTGATGCCATTATTGCGGGGAAATTCAATCTGAAATTAGAATGTTCGATTCCCTTTCTCCCACTACATCAGTTTAATTTGACGCCAATGGGCCCCGATTTAGCTAATTGTGTAGGCGACCTCATTACAAACACAGAATGAAGCCAAGATACAACTATGCTAGAACACCATCAGGGTTACTAATATAGATTCGCACGCAACCTCTATACTCGGAATCATGTAGCAAGTACACCCCGATCCTCGAAGCAGTCTGGCAACTCAGAATCCGTGGATTTTGATGTGCTCTTTCTTCACAATGACAGCTTGTTCATGCTAAACATGTAAAAAAGAAGGGGTTAGGATCTTCGGAACAACTTACACATTACCAACAGCATTGCTCTTGTGACGATTTAAACATTAAGAGAATGACATCGAGCAAATCGAGCTACTAAATGCACCCCAAATGTGTTAATCACATTTGACTATGAAATCTTGATAATAAACTGATGTCAACTTTGACCATAACTGTACAAATATAAGTACAGATATAGCATGTATTGTATTTTTATATCATCGATTTTTAGTCGTCAACAATGAATATTTGGGGAAAAAAAATATAGGAAAATATAGTCATTATTTGACAACTCGGGTCGAAAGGGGAGTCTATTTAGTGATTCTTTTCAGTTAATTAATTAGATGTAAATTTTACCTGAACGAGGAAGGTAGCATTATCACTCTGGTCGTCTTAGAGCAGGATAATCTGGCCTAGTTCTAGGTCCTGAAAAACAGTACCATTACAACAGAGTTCCTTCTCGAGGTCCTTTAGGATTTTGTTATAGCTGAATTCTCTCTTCAATCCTTGCACTGTAGTCAGGCTCTTTTTACCGTTCGTTTGTCGTACACTGATGTGCACATAATCTTCTGTCCCAGCACCAGAGTTCTCAGCATTTGCGTCAGCAAAAGGATCTAAATGCAAGTCATTAAATGCTAAGAAGGTTCAGACACTGAACGAACCAAAAATCATTAAGAATGAAAAAAAAAGTCGGGGATCCAAAAAGAAGTAATTTGAACACCACCATAGAATAAAAAGATTCAAGACAAGCAGCTTAATACCACACTAAGCAAACAAACAAAACCTATTCTATCTGACTTTTTTTCTGCAGAGATAAACTCTTTCGCATGAGTCAGAAATGACACGTTGACATGTCATGTTTGTTGAGTAGAGTCACGCCACGGTGACATGACATGCTAGAAGATCGGAGATCAAAACGCTGGGGACACACACACACATTAACAACAAGTCGTAAACCTATTCACATCATACCTTGTCAAGAAATATATTAGAACATTAAAGAAGGTCAATATAGTTTGACTAAAGAAGGTCAATATAGTTTAATAGCAAGTCTTCCTATCTTAAGTAGTATCGGACCATCAGTAACAAAAAAAAACATTTGGGATCTGTTCGATTATGCAACGTCAACTCCGATGCTTAAAAGAACACACATATGACAAGGTAAAGGGGATACACACGACTACATGAGCAACTTTTCCCAAATGTTCAAAACACCGGGATGTTGTTGGTTGACAGTTGACACGTCATAAATTTGTGCCGACCAATTGCTACGTAAACTACAAAGTCACACAATAGTGATTCTCTGTCTTCATTGACAATGGAAATGTGAGGACAAGATTATCAGCAGATGAACTTACCAAAGGCAGTGGGAGTCTGGATGTCTATGTCAGACATGAAAACTTGGCTACTGGATAAGAAGTGATCCCTGACAAATAAGTACTTTTTGTTTATATGAATTGACTAAACTTATATTGGAAAAGCGAAAATAAAAGATGTAAGAAATATATTCTCAGCAACTTCAGCTATACACCATTACGAACATTCAATAATATTCGAAAGTACATAAAACTGTAGATTATATAATACATCAGCACCATCGTTACTCGTTTCCTACAATTCAGAATCATGACCCAGATTATGAGGCAACATTGGGGGACTTCTGTCATATTTCGCTCCATTGCTACCCATGTTTTCCACAAATTGGAAAAGAGTAAATCAGGAATATTAGAAATTACATAAAACTGTTGAGATATAATACATAAGCAACATCGTTAGTCGTTTCCTAAATTTCAGAATCATGACCCAGTTTATTAGGAAACCTCGGCGGACTCCTGTCGTATTTCGTACCCCAGCTATTTATGTTTTATACTACAGAAACATTACTGTACTCCCACACATGCTCTTGCCATCGACGAGGTAAGGACTTGGGATGTACAAAGACTTACCCCTGAAATAACAAAAGGGAGAGACTATTTCATTTTATTCATTGTTACATTCTCACCCAAAGTTGCATAAATAGTGATTATTTTGCAATAGATAGAAGCACGGGCAGGTTAGTACAACATTGTACTTAACTGCATCATAATCCGGAACCAAACGATAATGGGATTTTAGTTCTATTTGAAATGACAAGGACTCAACAATGTGCAGTGAAGAAAGGTAGAGACCTTCGAAAATGACAAGCTAGATGGTTGTGTTGATTGTAATACGGGTAAAGAAGAAAGAAACTTACATTGATGGGATAGATGAAATTATCCTCGGTTGTCGCCTATCCACCCCCTCAATTAGTGACAGTTAAGAGGTATGGCACGTAAATAAAAATTAGAACCATATGTGTAGGTGTAAAGATGACACATTGTTGAAGCAAAGAAGATTGGCACTTACATTGAAATGATCCTATATGTGGTGTCACATTGGACTCCTTGTCAAGCTTTGCCACATACTATGTATTAACACCCAAACAATCAAGTCAAACCGAAGAAAAAAGTAGGCTAGCCATTAAGATCTGATGGTTTCATTTCAGCTGCATCAATAACTTCAACATTTGCATAAGTAAGAGGGTCCTTCACATCCACCAAGAACCAATTCTGTATCATCATAACACAGTATTTTGTTACAAGTTGTTTAACTGCTAAACCCTGAGCACATTAATTGGACGCAAATGTTTATAAGCAGGTTGGCTGAAATGGAAGACGATATTTCATTAAAGTAAAACATTTATCTTAGTTGTTACTATATGTGTCTCCAAGGATAGGAAATTGGTTAAAAAAATGTGCCTCAGTGAATAAAACATAAATGAATACATAATAATCTGAGGTGGTTTCGCACATACAAGACCATCTGAAAAAATGTTGCTGGGTATTCAAGTGGTACAACATAGGGATAACCGGTATGCAAATACACGCAAAAGTAGCAGGACTTCTTGTATATTTGTGATGAGAGGGATGCGGCTAGGCACAAATGAGTGATACTTCTTGGAACTTTCATATTTTAATGAGGATAAAGTACCCAAAAAATGCTTAAAAAAGGAATAAAGTAAGACACAGGAGTAAATCAAGAACTGAATAAGTGGAATGCTAATGGTTGGATGAGTAGCACGTAATTATGGTTCACCAAAGTAAAGTTATTCTAAAGACTGTTATCTTCAGGCAAGATATATGACATTTGCAATCGTAAAATAAATCATATTTTCACTACTCTCTTTCAACCAAGATGGTTTCAGAGTAGAGAGCTCAGCAACAGCGCCTGATAAGTAAGTCATTTCAACAAATGAAGCAAACAGTAGGCTCTATAAGCTCAAAACATTCAATAGAACAATTACTGTTGCTCTAGCTGCTATAAATGACAGGTTTTGTGTAACAATCCTAACTTTTAAAACATGTGCTCGCCAATTCCAACTCCAACGGCAAAGAATTGTGGATCTTTAACTAACATTGCTTATGCCAAATGGCAATATCCCATAACATAGAACGTATTAATTGAGTCGTAACTTGATTATTTAGTTAATAGCACTCACGAGCAATTACTGTTTGAACCGTTTGCTAAAGGTAAATTGTCCAGTAAAGCGAGCATATATGATATATCTCCAAAACAAGATGTTGCACAACACCATGGAACCAATCCAATTCAGCATAATTAAACGAGGAACATCAAATACTCCACAAAATTTCGGTAGATCATTTGAACAATGGCTCTATTTCATATAAATAGATCACCCCTAGGAACTACCCGTCGGCCCGCCCACTGTCAATTATTTTAGATAGGAAACCTCGTTTGGACTACTAAATAAACTCTCTTTATTGTCGTTGTAAGTATAGTCCAGCCTATTTGCGAAAATTTAACGGGGGCACATTAACCGTCTCATAAAAGAGCTATGGAACATAGTCAGAATAAACTAAAATAGTGAACGTGGTAGAACATAATAAAATGAAAGTGATGAAATGAAAGAGAGAGGAATACCTGGAACTCCATCGTGGAAAGAAGCCAAGAAGTGTCCAACAAACAAAGACCAGATAAGAGAAGTGGGCAACCCCTTATTTTGAATTCCATCACACCGGCAAAAACTGTTTTTCGAATAACTGTCAGACAACCTGAATGATAAAACACTGACCTCAATACACCTATAAAGTCAGAAACCAACTTTGGGTGTTGCACATCGTTGCCCTACATTGCCTAGCTCATCGTCGAGCTTACTATAGTTTTAAAGCCGCAATATACAAAGAATAGAATCCGAAAAACCTCTCCGTCCAAAACCACAGCACCTGCATTCCATGCAAGCAATCCCCAGCAGAAAACCTGAATGGAAGTAAGGGACACTTGCAGTGTAAGTGAAACTTAACAACATTGAGAAAATATCAAGGTTATTCGACAAGCATCGTAACCCTAATATGATAACATACAATGCATGCAGACATCATTAAACATCACGTAGATTTTTACGGTGTCATTAATAGCTCAATTGCACACAACTTTATTGAAGGTAGATATAACGAATGCCACACAACAATAACGGACTTCAATAATTAGAAGGAATAACACAATAACCCCACCCAAATCAATATGATCAGATAATTAAGCCTGTAGTAATCACCCAATAACCAAAAAACGATGCACGCCAAAATAAGAACACAGTACAGTTCACAGTGAGGAGATCCCAAGTATACACAGATGAATAGTTAGGTGCCCACTATACACTAATAACGTGCAACAAAGACTAATGAAACCCATTAAAGTTAAACCTTAACTAAGTAGTAAAACCCACCATCAACTGTCAATCGAACACTGACCGACACATAGCACCCCACAACACTGAAAAAACATCTAAAGAAACAAGCCAATTAAACAACATTCAGCGGAACAAGCAGCTGACATCACACCTATAAACTAAGAATATTTGGTACGGTGAGAGGCAAAAATATGACAAACTGAAAAGAGCTAGCTGGACCGGAGTACATGGGCTCACGAAACACCCCAAGATTAGCAACAATTCCATCCTTAGGCTGCTAATCTAACCATCTAATCTAAACGAAGTCCCAACAAATAGATCCCAGCGAAACCGGATCTTAAATAATTAGCATCTTTCATGTTGCTGCCTAAAGCGACGGAAAGCTATATAGAAGGCAAAAGGAACACCAACTCAACACAAACTCCAGTAAACCCCAATCCAACATTAAAAGGAAAGACCTCAAACAAACACCAACTGAAGAATAACAGCCACCCACACAAAATAAGAACAAATCCAATCCAATCCTCAAACAATTACAATTAACAACACAGTGAGATGTTATAAAATTAGAGGTACGATTTTAAAGGTAAAAAGCGCTAAACCAACCTGGGGTGTTGCAAGTCACTGATGTGCATTGCCTGGCTCGTCGCCGAGCTCCGTACAGTCTTATAGCTGCAACAAAGGAGAATTGGCGGAGAAGGAAAGAAAGGAAGGTCCCTAAAATGAGAACCAAATAATGAGAGGAGAACATAAGAGGCAGAGAATGCAAGGGGGAAAAGTATGAAACGGAAGGTGGAGGTCTAAAGGGAACGATCGACGATGAGGAGTGTGTTTCCATGTTACAATTCCTAAGCTACCATACTCGGGTTTCATTCTTTTTCAGAGGGTATAGATAGAGCTACTCTTGAAGCACAGAAAAGCACATATTTTTTAGAAATCACACAAAATGTCTACAACCAATCAATCAAACTACACTACTTCCTTAAACTAATAAGTAATTTACAGCATAATGCAAAAACACAACAACAATATGAACCGACATCTCAATGACTCCACAAGTGGCAAGTCACATAAGCATCAATTAAAGCGATATAATATACTTTGACCCAAGTTCTATAATCCCATTTCACTTAGGAGCTCAATTGATATCAAACTGGATATAAATGGACTACAGGAGTTGCTACATGCTAGGCCCCTTGTTTCGTTTCCCTAATACCAAAATCTAAGAGAGAACCGTTGTCATTTGTGAGTCCCTTAGTTCGCTTCTTACCACCAAATTCAAAGATAAACCATTTAAATATGTTAAGGCATCAGGGAGAATACAAGCAGAATTTGAACCACCACAGTCTCATCTTACCGAACACTCGTAAACTAAATCTCTATCACGTAGCAGAATACCTTCCGATAAACCCTTTTTAGATCAAACCAATATCTTAAGTGTGGCATTTTCTCGAGCAAGTAATGGCAACAACAAAAGTCCATTCATCAGAAAACACAACAAATTATAAGATTGACCCACTAAAAAACAGGTTATCTTTATATTAAAGGGTAATAAGTAAGTATTTCCAATTAAAAAGCAACAATGAGGTAAATTGGAAGGGATCATATATAAATAATTACCCACCACAATTTAGGTAGAAAAAGAGAAATAATTACCAACAAAGAAGCTTTCAGCAATAATCTGTTCCAACAACAACTGTGAACTTGCATCATCAGCAGGAATAGCACCATCATCGCCATCCTAACATTCAGAATAAAATGAACAAATAGAATCAGAAGTTTGGGGAGACTAATCCACAATACCTGACATTACACAACACGAATAAAGTGGAATGCAAAGATTTAGGGTTAGAAAGGAAAAAACAAAAAGGAAAAAAAAGCGGGAGCGATAATCAAGGTATATGAACCCAAAACCCCCAGAAAAAGAAGGGTAAAAACCCCAGCAAAGAAAGATGAAAACAATTAACAACGAAAAGTAGAATGACGCCAATGGAAATAAGAAACTCAATCAAAACCCGCCAATTAAATCAATAGTCACTAAGCCAATTAAATCAGCACCTGTGTTTTGGCGATGCCAAGTGATTATTAACCTTTGCATTGCCAAGCTCAATTTATCCCTCCTTCATGGCTGCGCCAAAAGCTGCAATGTTTAGGAACATAAACGTCAGAAGGGATGACATGAACAGGGAAAGTCAGAAGCGGACCTAGCATATACAGAATTAACGACACGACACTAACAGCATCAGGTAGGCATGGCTTTCGCAGTAAATAGTAGATGTGCTCAGTTGAAGAGTGTCAGCACAAAAGCAGAGCCTGCAAAAGGAAGATGATGGAGACCGGTCAAATAAACAAAGCTTGACCTTGGCATTCCCCATGCCAAGGGGTGTAAAGCAGCTTCAATATTTAAGTATTAAGTATATGGGTAGGTACCAAATGATTGGTATAGTGTTCATGAACCTACGTTTCCAGTAATAAATACAATGGTAATAAATAGGGGTAGGACAACTTGTCGCCGAAGTCCACTTTAAAAAGCAGCATCAGGTCATGTCAGAACCCATCAGCCAAACTCAGAGCTGATGCCAACAGGTCGTCAGAGCATTAAAAGAAGCCTGAAAATTTAAGGTTCTTGTGGTCAATAAGTAGTCTGGATGTCATATGCTAGAGCCAGCCACGAAAATTAGGGGGAAAAACCATAAACATTGCCGTAAAAGAACAGACTGATGTCTGCATCACGAAGTTAATAGACCAATCCCCAAAATCCAAGAGCGGCACACTTATATTCCAAGCAAGCAATCCCATACAGAGAATCTGGATGAAGGCAAGTTAAAGTTGCAATACAAGATAAACTAAACAACACGGAGAGAACAACAACCTTATTCGACAAACATTGAACCCTCACAATGCCAATCTAAACAACCGTATCTACAATCTTGTTAGACGAAGACCTGACATGAAACGGAAAAGTAGTCAGATGATTGATTAAAAACCCTGTAATTCAATAATACTGGTGGCATAAAAATTGATCAACTTGATAACTACATGAGACTCCCAGAAACAAAACAACAATCCCGATCGCATAAATATATCAAAAGAGCTACCAAGTTTATCATAATCAGGCTTGGAGAGGGGTAAAAGCGAAGCCCTGCCAAAGCTGTTTCCGATTCTCCAGGATACCGCCGCAACTTGGCTGATGACTACTTGTTTACAGACTCGGACACTTATATTGCCATGGACTTTAAAAACAACAGAAGGAAAAAAGCAAAAGCATATCAAAAGAGCTACCAAGCTTACCATCATCAGAAGGATCAAAGAGAATGCGACCGCCATACAAGTTACATTTCTCAGTTGTAAAACCTGCAAACACAACTGAATTAAACGTTAATCAACATCTGAAGTAAAACCTGCCAACACAACTGAATATAGAAGTTAACCAACAGCCAATTAAATCCATACACAACAACCGCACTCAAAGCCCAAATCATCTGATACAGTGAAATAATGAACAAAGCATAAATAATGGGAATAGTAAACAATATCGAAACAATAGGTCAAGTTATATAAATAGCCAATAAATATCTCGCTCCTAAAATAACCACACATAGTCTATATTTCTGAAATAAATGAAATCAATACCCTAACAATAATCACGAAAACAAAGTTAAATAAACAGCAGAAATGGGAATTTAGAGAAAGTACCTTTCAGGGGATGTTCGATTAGAGTTGCTATGTTTTCTGTGGGAATTGTATTGAGGAGTGAGAAGAAAGAAATGGACGAGAATGAGTTGATTCAAACGATATAGAGTGTGGCTGTGAATGAACGAGGAATGGAGAGCTGAGATCTAAAGGGGAAGATCAACGGCAGAGGGTAAATTTGATGGTGCATTATTCATAGCTACAGTAGGCATATGTTCTTTCTTTTTAAAGGGTAAGGATTCGGGCACTATTTTCTAATATTTCGTTCTAGTTAATTGACTTCATACCATTAATTAACTTATTACTCCCTCTGTTCGGCACCAAACACGACATTTCTCTTTTACACATTTGTCAATGCACTATTTGTAACGTAAATATCTTTAATTTTATATTATAAAAAAATATGAAAAGTTCGTGTTTTTATTGTACTCTCAAAGTTGAATCAAACAAGATACCATATGACCATATTTTTTCTTTTAGTTACAAGAAATCATAAAAATTCTCTTTATTTATGAATATTGTCCAATAAAAGGTTGTATTTGGAGTTGAATGGATGGAGTAGTTTTCCTTAAATCAATCTTAGATTTATACACACCATTTTCTAATACTTCGTCTTTTGTAAGAGGTATATATGGATTATGGCGTACATCTCATTTTAATGCAATGTAATGGTAATAACTTGAGATAATGTCATTTAAAAAACGCCACCATACATAGCGCGATTGTAGAAAATTGAAACCGCCGTACGTGGCGGTGCTAGGGTTTACGTGCGGTGGTATTATCGGTCGGAGGAGTTGATCGGAGGTCGGCGACAATCTCATTTTCAAGCTATTCCACTCATCATTTTGATTTGCAAAATCCAGATTCAATTTAGGCAAAGTGTACCGTTCATAGTTTCAAGAGTTATACTGATCAAAAAATAATGAGCTCGAAGAATGAAGAAATACTTGAAGTCAAAGCAACTGGCCACATTGAGAGTGCAACGAGCCAAGGGTTCGAATTCAGCTAAGGCACGAGGTCTAGTCCAGCCCGAATTAAAATATTAATAATAGATGATCCAAAAATAACGAGCTCGATGAATGAAGAAATACTTGAAGTCAAAGCAACTGGCCACATTAGGAGTAATATCTAATAATTACTGTTAGAATTCACCTAAGGCACAAGGTCTAGTCCAACCCGAGTTAGAATAATATCTAATAATTAATGTTTTTATTATTATTAGGGGTAAAAATAAGGTTTCCTAAAACCAATAGCATTAGTTTTTCCTAATTGTAATAGGAGTTGTTATTTAGTTTCCTAGTTACGATAGAAGTTAAATTTCCTAATTTCAGTTAAGGTA
>LHUT01003155.1:2768-19198 GCA_001412135.1 Silene latifolia subsp. alba
GTGGACGAATAAGAAAAGGAAAGAGAAGATATGGGGAGTCTCACCTTTGCGGATGCTCTAAAGCCTCCCTGTAAGTTTGAGACGGAATAACCGGTCTAAAGTGAGATTTTGGGACCAAGTATAATACAGCCGACGAGAACCCGAGGGCCGAGACCTGAAAACGATATCAGCCAAAATAGCTACGCTGGCCTACACGGCACCAGAGATTCAACCCACCCAGAAATTAAATTTAAGAATATGACGCCATCCCCTCCATAATCATTAATCACCTAGTACATTTTTTCATTAATATCACCTCACTCATTGAATCATAGTACACCAGTCGCACTTTGCTTCTGTCTTCTCCCTTTTAACGAATTTCCTTCCCAAATATCGTCCATATTCATAACCCTAACATTTTCTCTCTCCCTTCATCCGCCATTGTTGAACCTCCAAAATGACCTCCAGGAAGATGCTTCGTGACGGTGAAACTAATTCCGCAGTCGACGACAATAACACAGATCATTACGATTTTGATTTGTTCGTTATTGGCGCCGGTAGCGGTGGCGTTCGCGCTGCTCGTTTCTCTGCTAACTTCGGCGCTAAGGTTCATTATTTTCCTCATTTTCGTATTTTACTATTTTATATGCTGTTTTCGTTATGCGATCTTAAATATTGTCGGCTTGTTAAGCTTGAGATTTGTGAATAACTTGTGTGTTAATTTTCATCTTTTCATTTGTTGTTTTCGGAGTTAATTTTTTTTTTGTTTTTCATCTGTTTTATTGAGATGCGATTGTGCGATCTTGTATATTGTTTTTAGTTAGTGATTGTTGTTAGAGATGAGATTTCATCATATTAATGTTGATTTGAATCATTCTTGTACTCAGCGTGTCCCAATCATTTGTTAACCTTTCATTAAAATACCTCTCACGAAGAATAAAAAGGTAAACAAATGAATGGGATGGAGGGAGTACCTAGTGATCATTGCTGTTTCCTGTGTTGTATTGCGAATTCGTTATTCGAACAATGAATGTGTAATACGGTGTGTTTGTTGCTCAGTCTATCGGTTGATTTGATGGAGTTGTTGATTGAATCATTGAATGAATGGTTGAATTCAGCAGTTCGAGTTTTTACTCGGTTTCTTATTGTTTATAGGGATTTATTTTAAAATAATAACTGAACCTACGGAACTTGCTACTAGTTGTTATTTTGTTAAGTCGTATGGAACTTTCAATTGACTTGACGATGTTTGAAGTTGAACGCTTTTGTTTCGTATGATGTTTTGGAAATAGATTATCGAAAGAATGAACTTATGAACATACAAAGTAGTCTGATTTTTTTGCTCGGTAGTTAATATCTTAATGATGTGATCCAAGTGTTAATGCGCAATTTATTTATATGAGGTAACTATGAGACCGTCCCATATACTTATGAATGAAATGAGAAATATCAGATATTAATGGTTATTAGAACGACATCAGCGTGAGACTGTCAAGAGTTGTTGCTTTTATTGGCCTATTTACTGATTATCTTACTCTATTCATCGACTTTTGTGAAGGTTGGAATCTGTGAACTTCCTTTTCATCCGATTAGCTCTGAAGTTGTCGGGGGAGTTGGTGGAACGTAAGTTTCTCTTTGTCAGTTTAACTGTTTAAGTTTTAACATAGTACTTTGATCACTTCTTGCATTTATCTTGATAGTAATGCCACATCTATGTTTTCTTGTTATTCCATTTAAATGTGCATTTAAAAATGTTTTGTTCATTACTTTGTTTTCCAGATGTGTTATTCGTGGTTGTGTACCAAAAAAGATACTGGTGTATGGGGCATCCTTTGGCAGTGAACTTGAGGTAATTTTTTTATTTTCTCTCAATTTGTCTGTATGATCATAATTATGCACTTTTGTGAGCTGCCGTCTACTGTGGATACCACATAGAGTAAATTGATAAACAGTACCAATATAAGGACCCATTTTTATAAAGAGTACCAACATAATCAATAATTCGTAATTAGTACCAAAATATTAACTTTTATTTATGAATAGTGTCAAGTCGCATAAAAATCTCATCTTAACCTACTATATAAAGTCCAATAAACCATCATTTAAGTACAAATCTTGACTCATCCACTACCAAACTCCCTCTATTAGATGAAAGCACATGTAAAGTAGGAAAAAAAATGGAGTAAAAAGGCGAGTTGGTACTATTTGTAGATAAAAATTATTATTTTGGTACTGTTTACGAATTATTGATTATGTTGGTACTCTTTATAAAAAAAGGTCTTTATATTGGTATTGTTTATCAATTTACTCTAACACATATACTTGGTTAGCTGTTTGGTGTGACCTGTTGGCATGTGTCGGTAGCTATATGAGCTTACTCAAAACTATTATATATACAATCCCTGTTATCTAGTCCTGGATTGTATGAGGTTCGAGAAAGCTATTGTCTGAATACTTTAATCCAACTAATTTAGTGGTGATGGGCGCAACTTGCAAAAAGCTGTTATCAAAATAGTACCCCCCGCGATTCTTAGGAATTGCTTCTTCTACTTTTGTACAATGATCGAGGAATGCCATCTCAACTTTGAATTTTAGCCACACAAAACAGGCTCAAAATAGAAATGGAGCAATTCTAAGAATCGGCCAAGTAGAATATGGCTTAATACCTAAGAATTAGATGTAGTATTTCCTATATATGGATTAAGAATTTGGCTGTTTAGAAGGACCCACAAGTGACTTAAGTTTGGTTGAACTTTGTTGAATGGTGAGGACTTGAGCAGTTTGGTGATTATCTATAATCACTTAATTGTAAGTTGGTAGAAGTTTAAATTCTTGAGAAAAATGGAAATTAATTCTCTGCTTACCTTCTTATGTAAACAACTATAGTACCCTTAGTTAACAATGTGGAGGAAGAAGCTTTCCTTGAGCTAATCATTTAGGTGTCTCCTCGATTTGGCCATAGATTATTCTATGTTGTAGTCTTGTAGCTGCTGCTGCTTTTTTTTAACCTTTCACAGTTTCACGTGCTCTATAATTTTGGTGACTTTGGAATCTTATATCCTGCCAATTTTGTATATTTATGCTCCTGTACCTCTATGATCATGATTTTCTAGGATGCAAAAAATTATGGGTGGGAGTTGAATGACAAAATTGACTTCAACTGGAAAAAGCTTTTGCAGAAGAAGGTGAGTTTTACATTGATTTCTTTATTTTCTTCATAGCTAAATGAGATGTAGTTCCTAGAATTTGACTTGTTTGGTGAGATAACAATCATATTATGCAAATTGTTTCTTGTACCCGTAACATGCTTCATAGCTATTTCTTTTTTCTTCTAATTAATCTGTTCTAAACTTGTGGCATCAAATCCAGACCGATGAAATTATCAGGCTTACCAACATCTATAAGAGATTGCTGTCAAATTCTGGAGTCAAGCTATATGAAGGAGAAGGAAGAGTTGTTGGTCCTAATGAAGTGCAAGTGATACAGCTAGATGGCACAAAGTTGTCTTATTCAGCAAAGCACATATTGATCGCAACTGGAAGCCGTGCCACGAGTCCTGATATGCCTGGACAGGTGGTCTTCCTTTCTTTTTCGGCACACTTAGTTGCATAATTTATGATTTTATGATGTAAGACTCCTTTACATTTGACACACGGCTCTCCTTCGCCTATCTGCCGTGTCAGTTGTGATTATGTGAATTTGTGATAATACTGGTCTCTAGTTGATGATTTGCTTTCTATGAAGTACTCCCTCTGTTTTGTTGAATTATCCCCATTAGCCCACTTTTTGTGTGGAGAAAAGTGGGGGGCTAATTCAATAAAAAAATGGAGGGAGTAATATTTTGAATCCTCTTCTTACCTTCTTGCCTGTAAGCATACTTTAAGCTTGTTATATGATTGCCTGAGTAGTGGCTTTTTTGTTCTTTGACTGGTCTGAAATATATCATCTTCTACTTACTGATTTATTTTGACCTTTTAGGAGTTTGGCATAACGTCTGATGAGGCGTTGAGCTTGGAGGATCTCCCTAAGCATGCAGTGATACTCGGGGGAGGGTAAGTGTAAGAATGAGGTGCAACCATTGTCACATACTCCAATGGTTGGGCAGAAGCTTGTTTTTCCCCCTACCATGATTAATGTTAATTTTTGTGTATTTAATGGATGTAATAAATGGCTTAATTCATTCTTCATTCAGTTACATTGCTGTTGAATTCGCTTCTATATGGCGTGGGATGGGTGCCACCGTGGATCTCTGTTTCAGGAAGGAGCTTCCATTGAGGTACTTGAACTATTTATTTGAGGGACTGGTTTCACAATTCACATGTTTTGCTTTCATAGAGGCAAATGTAAGCTAAACTTTGAGGCTTAAACTTCATCTTAAAAACTGTTTTTGGATAAAAGGAAATTGTGCTAAAATTTAAGGAGATACCTGCAGCACGTAGATGATTTTATGTTTTTGAGGTCACATTCTATTTAAAATACTTTGCTTTTCGACAGTTTGTAAGTTCTGTATAGGCTCTCTAATGTTTTAGCTTCAGTTATCTCATTGCAACCAACATAGAAGCTAGATCAGAGAAACACAATTACATAGACAATTCTGGGATTCTAGTTCTAAGAAGTATGTGAGGTTGGGTGATAGTGTGATACAGAAGCTGAAACATGAAGTTAATTTGGCTAACACATCGGAACAAGTTATTTGCTTTAAATTTAGCACTAATGCAACGTCACCCGATTCCTCTGCAACTCTGTTCCTCGCGCTTATCTATTTTTGACGTAATAGTGGTCCAAGCTAGCTTGAGGGCTTGACTTTTTACTTTTTTTTTTTGTTTTTTTTTGTTTGTTTGTTTGTGGAAATCACCCTTGCCCTTTGGCGTCCCTTTGAGTTGGAAAGTCAAAGCAATCCTCCCTCAATGTTAATATATTTTATTTGAAACAATGGGAGGAAATCAACTCTGATAGAGGTTGTGCAAGTAAGGGCTATTTGTAACATTTAGTGCTCCTCTGGAAGCTTGTTTGGAGTGTGGACTGCCTATTATCTCAAGTTTTGTAGAATGATATGTTGACAAGTGTTCGTTTATTTTTTACCAGATGATGTTTGTTATCAAAAGTCGGGGATGAGTATGCTAGTTGCCTTCTGTTCTTTTTTCCTGGTTGGTGTCTATGGCCACAGGGTATTCTAGAAGATTACTAAAGATTTTAACAATTAAAAAAAGATCATGATTTGTTATGCGTTGCACACTGTAATAGAGGAAAGTAACTCCAAGACGGTCATTTGCGCAAGAGGCCCACATGGTTTGTTGTTTGTTAGGAGCCAATGCATTCATTAACAATAAGGGCAACATTATAATTTGATGACTATGGACACATGCATATATAAGGAATCCACAAGCCTACCAACTGCTTTCTAGGGACCAACCTTAGCAAGAATTTTATAAGCACTACCAACTGGGTTTATGGCTCTAAAGTTGTTTTTGTTATCTGCTTCAGTGGCCTTTGAGACTGATTTCTTTTCATAAACAGCAGCAGATCTGTCTAGGTTCAATGGTGAAATTTTCCATCATTAAATTTTGGGGCGTGGGTAGTGTGAAAGACGGGAATTAGTTATGAAGATATGCCATTCATTCCATTGTTTGGATCAAATTTCCTGTATATTTTAGGGCATATACATTCTTCTGATTATATTAAAGGAACAATTTTTTTTTTCTAGGTTCTTTATGACTAAATATATGTGTACCTTTGATGGTGTCATGAGTCTTATGACTAGAAGTTAAATGAAGACTGAATAGAGAGCAAAAGAAAAGTCTTGTCAAGGGTTTTGGCGCTTTCTTCTTGTTGATTTGTGATTTACCACTGTTACAAAAACAGAAATAACAAGGTGGCTTTGTGAAAGAATGGGTGTATTTTGTATAATCTCCTTAATTTGCAAGTTTTTTTAGTTCACCTTTAATTGAATGCTGTTTATTGATTTATATAAGTTTTTAATTATTTCAATGCATCTGCAGAGGCTTTGATGATGAAATGAGGGCTGCTGTAGCAAGAAATTTGGAAGGAAGAGGAGTTAACTTGCATCCTAGAACTACTCTAACAGAGGTTCTCTACCTTTCCAGTTTTTCCATTGATGGTGAATTTGAGGAACCAAATTTTGTTTGTTATACAGTTCAAGCATTTATTGTGCAGGTGGTGAAAACTGACCGTGGCGTTAAAGTTCGTACTGATCATGGTGAAGAAATTGAGGCTGATGTTGTGCTTTTTGCCACTGGTACGTCCTTCACCCTTTTTGGGATTAGTTCAAAAGAACAAATACAAAGCACACTGTTGCTGTTGACGGAATTATGTGAGCTTGTTTGCAGCCACCATAAATATATTGATTTCAAGCTTCTGATTTGAATTACGCTTCCTCAGTTACGTAGTGTCTTGTGACTTTAAAAATTCTGACAACTGATCTGTGTGTTTTATATTACTGCCCTGCTTTCTGATGGCTTTTATAAGTTCGGGAGTCCTTTGGTTTGCTCTAGAATATTAGATGGCCTATGGTCTAACGGTGAGCGTTTTGGTTAATAAATAGAGTATCCAAAGTGTTAACTTCTATTCCTTCATTTTTGGTTCGTCTTCTCTGTTTCTGAATGGATGTGCTTCCCTTAAGGCCTTAAGTAGGATATGGGGAAGGGATTTCTTTCCTGATGCTGACATGAAGAGGTGTCAAGTGTCAATTTAATATACAAGAGAGCAACAGATCATAGGGGTCAAATAAATGTTTTTCACTAATCTTCCATTAGGATTCCCAATGGTTGAGAAATTGATAGAGATAAGCAGCTTCTACTTTTTGGGATGTAAAGAAATAGAGGTAATGATCCCCAATAGTTAGTTGTGATTGTGAAATACATGGAACTTATAAGAGGGATATCTGGGTTTTGTGGTCTTATGTAACGAATTCGGTGCTTCCATTTAGAGCTAGTTCTGCTATGCCAATAAGTGCGAGGAGCATTTCTGATGATTTAAATGAGTGAGACTGTAACAGTGTTCATGCTGTGGCCAAAGGTTCTATGGGTCTGATTTTATGACGCTTTTCTATTATGGTAGAGTGGTACACAGTACTCGTAGTGTCTCAGTCGTTGTAGAATGAATAATTATTACAGGGAACTAATAAAAATGTATGGAATTAGAGATACTTCTCTTAGGCCTTGTTTGGATAGTGGAAAGGGAGGGGAGGGGAGGGGGAAAGACGGAATAATTTAGCTTGGAGGTGGGAAATGGAGGATCCTGTTTCCCTCCCCTCCATTGGATACCAAAATACGAGGGAAAAGGAGGGGAGGGGGAAGGAGGGAATGGGATGTGGGTGTTTGGATACAATTTCCCTCCAAATCTTTCCTATTGTGGAGAGATTTTAATTTGCCTTGGAGGAGGGAAAATGGATCCCTCTCCCTCCATTTCCCTCCAAACTTATTTTCATCCAAACAAGGGATTTTAAATCCCCTACTCTCCCTCCCTTTCCTTTCCCTCCAAATCCTTCCATCCAAACAAGCCCTTAGGGAGGGACAGTTGTTTCAAATATAATATTATAGCAACTTTTAGGCAAAAAATAACAAAAGTCGGGCAATTACCCCCCTCCCTAAAAGATTGATTAATCAGGAGTAGAAAAATGATCGATGCTGGGATAGTATATTGATAGTGATCAAATGTATTGGGACAAACCAAGACAATATGAGACCCATCTCTTGTGATGGTGGGAGTAATTTCACTTTGAAAAGGGGAGTGATCAAATGTGTTGGGATAAGCTAAGACAACATGAGACCCATCTCTTATTACGGTGGGAGTAATTTTCACTTTGAAAAGAGGGGAGTGGGGTGGGAACTTATTGTTCATTATACCTGTGTGGTTACTCACCTTTTATCTGAAGGACAAGGACCTTTTTTTTCTTGTTCTTTCCTTACTAGGGCAATGCTCGTTTTAGCACGCTTTTCCTCTGTACCTATCATGTTTCAGGTGTCCTTAATTTGTTTCTTATGATATTTTTCTACACACTTATTTTGTAAAATAGGTCGTTCTCCTAATACAAAGAGGTTGAATTTGGATGCTGTTGGCGTGGAACTTGACAGAACAGGAGCTGTGAAGGTTGATTTATGTTCTTTCTTGATTTCCATTTTATCTGTAAATTAGTGTCCTTATTTTGTATCTATTAAAAAGTTGTTCCCGTTTTAGCCGTGACAATGGGGTATTGGGGTAGTCCGAAAGAATGAAGTGGTCGCTGGTCGTGATGAGTAAGAATTGAGAGAGATTGGGAGTGGTCACTAAACTAGGGTGCAAAAAAGGAGGTAGTTAACATAGAACAATGGAGAGCGTGTGGGAGTGTTGGTGAACAAGGGATGAAGGTGAAAGAGTTAGGTGGTTGGTGACAAGGTGTGATCAGCGGACATGGATGGTCAGTGGCTGGGGTCAGTTGGAGGAGAAAGGTTGATGATGGAGGAGGTGATGGTGGAGGAGGTGGTTGGTCTTGGCTGATGGTTAGAGGGGGTGATTGTTGGCTGGAAGTTTGGAGATGATTTTTTTACTTGTAGGTTAGTTAATTGTATGCGTTAATTCTCTAGAGGGAATAGCATTAGAGTCGTAAAGATTAGTAGCTTAGTTATTAAATTTTAACATAAGTTTAGCAATGGCATAATGTGTAAATATGTAATGGTAATCAGGCAATCTTGTAATTTTATTATTAATTAAGTTTCCATTAACGGAAGAAAAAAAGTGTGGGAGGAACAGATAGTTTTCTCTGACCAAGGAATATGGGAGAAATAAGAAAAATGGGACTGTGTTTCTTAGAAATAGCTGGGACTCTATACACCAAAATGTGTGATTAGTCAACCTTTGACCTTCTTTTGTGTTCTAGTTTCTTTTAGGGGTAGAGGGTGTGCTTTATTTTTGTTTTACCAGTTCATGCTCAACTTTTTTCAAACTTCAGTTTGTTAGTGATTTGGCGGCTCCATGTGATGGATTTATGATAATCTGTAGCTGGGTGAATCAAGTACTCTTCAAAACTGAAGAGTTTGTATGTACCCTTAGCAAGTTTGCTCTAACATACTCATACTTATCAGTTGGTTTGGTGTTAAATGTCGGCTATGACATTGCATTTCGATCAAGTTTAGAGGTAACCGTGACTTGATTTAAGGTGCAATGACTGGGATCAAGCCTTCTTAAACCTAGATCTAATACCATACCTGCTGGTCTGTTGGTGCTCTGTTGACGTTGAGCTGATTAGTACTTTGCTCCTTGTCATTAATCTTTTCCTTATGCCGACAGGACTGTAATCAATTGAATCATGTACAGTGATACTTTGTTAGCTCTGGAGCCATATTCTCCTTTACTGATTTATCCTTGTATTTATTCAGTTTTGTGAAGTCATTGGGTTTTCTTTTTTTGCTTAGCGTATTTCTTTCTGTATAGGTCGATGAATATTCACAGACCAGTGTACCAAGCATTTGGGCCATCGGTGATGTTACAAATCGAATGAACCTTACACCCGTGGCTTTGATGGAAGGAACTTGTTTTGCTGTATGGTTATATGCCCTGCTCTTACTTGCCCCCATATCTCAATTAAAGATCTAATGTATTTTTTGTTTATCTTTTCACTCATCACGATTTAATGGTGTTTTTTGTCTTCAGAAAACGGTATTTGGAGGCAAGCCGAGCAAAGCTGATTACGGTCATATACCGTGTGCAGTGTTTAGGTATGTTTTCCTGATCTTTGTTGGGCATATTTATTTTCTGCAACTTTCTAGATCAACTTGTCTCTGCAAGTTACAACATATTTTGTCTGCAATCACTCCACCTGGTCTCAGTACATCAGATTAAGTGTATAGTGTGTATACTACATTTGTTACTGAATTGATTTTACGGCATTGACTTGGGCAGTTTTAAGATAGTCAAATTTTCAATCTCTCGCAACTACTCAAATTTCTAAATGTCTTGTCTGTTCTCTGAAACTAGTGGATAGAGATGTATTACGTGACAATACTGAAAATCTTGCAAATTTACCTCAAAAAAAAAACAGTATTAATATGTATGAAACTATGCGTAGCTTTGATAAGCAGTAGTAGTGTAGTACAATAGCCAGCTGTGTTTGTGCCAATGTTGAGGAGTAGTGTTGTTGGTGAGTTGTACTCGTAATAGTTTCACTAGTAATAATGTCAGAAATATGTTTTTATGAGCTTATCAATGGTTGTTCGTGTATAAAAAAAGCGTATCTGTTGTCAGATAAGATCTAACTTGATTTAACTTTTGCCCATGCAGCATACCACCTCTGTCTGTGGTTGGGCTTAGTGAGGAGGAAGCTATACAGCAAGCAAATGGCGATATTTTGGTTTTCACATCATCATTTAATCCGATGAAGAACACTATTTCACAGTATGTGGTGCCTCTTCACCGTACTTCAGGAGTTCTCTCTCTTGTCAGACGCTTATCTGTTGATTTTTCCAATAGCCTACATAGTTTTCTTTTAACTTGCATGGTCCTATATGTTTTTGGTTTGGGATCTTAACTTTTGAACATACATAGAAGATAGATGATGTTCCCTTCTGTTATCAATTATTATACGTTGGTGTCTCTGTTTAGCTGTTAGAGATCTATTCACTCTGATATTCCTGGATACAGGAGACAAGAAAAAACCGTTATGAAGCTTGTTGTCGATGCTGAGACGGATAAAGTGCTTGGTGCGTCAATGTGTGGCCCTGATGCAGCTGAAATTATGCAGGTACATATTTATTTAGATTTAAATGCAACTCGGCTTAGCTGAAAAAAATTGCCTGAATTCCTTTATAGTTAACTGCTAGATAACCAATCTATTAGGGCAGGCTATATTTGCATTAATAATTAGTATGGAGTTTATTAATGCACGAGGGAACAACCGATCACTACACATTGTATCAATGCCACATAACCGATGAGTATATATAGGCTCATTTTAGATACATCTATTTGGTGATGCTGCTTGATGATTGCAATTTAAATTACTCATGATGCCAAAGAAAGTAAAGGCATTGGAGTTTGAAAGATGTACTATCCTCTGATTCCTTTCTCTGACTATATTTACCAATGATATTGTGTTTTAGGTTTTTTAATGGCACTGCCTATCGTAAAAGTTTGCATAAATTGAGTAGGCCTTAGAGACTTCGAGTGCCCTTCTTATGTGTATCTATTACTCTGCAGTCTCTAAGAAATGGATCATGAGCATGCAGTAGGTATCAATAACTTAATTTCACACATCTCACTCCCTTTCTTCCCGAGGGCCAAGTTTCTCTTAGACATAATGCATAACCAATCAACCAATCTTAACACTCATTTATGATAACAAGCGGTCATATTAGGTAGCAAGTTTTAAAAATTTCATGTTAGGTAGTAAGTCGTAAAAAAAGGTACATAAAAGGAAGTAAGTACCAATTTAGCCTTTTAAATATGCTCCTTTTCTTTGTAAGCCCAACGCAAAGCTCGTGCATGCACTACCCAAACGTCTTTGGGCAATTTAGGTATGCCTTCTACGTAAGTTGCAGATAGTGAGTCCACCCATGTTACTTAGACTCCTTCAGAAGTATCCGACATGGGAGTGTGTGTCCATGTGTCGGACTTGGCTATTTTTATAAAAAAAAAATCTGCATATTTTGGCTTGAAATGAGGTGTTCTAGTGTCCTACCCAATTACGTGTAATGAGCATCGGACGCGACTACAGATGGAATACAAAGACTCGGAGGAATATAGGAGTGAACTAACCCTACATTTGTCATAAAAAAATTTCTAGTAATGTTTTATGCTCTTTTATTTTCCCCATTTATCCCTGCTTTGTGTGCATTTTAAACCTAAGGTGTTGTGAGAACATGGTGTTTGGATGATTTATTTTCATTTGATTCTTTTTGTCATTGAAAATGGCCTCAAAGTCATATAAGTGTAGGAGATCAAGACATCAAGCGTGTTTGATTACAAACAATTTATCTCATCAAGCTTGTCATTGTACAACTGTTACCATTGTAGAGAATCATAGTCAGTTTGGTCTGTCATTTTGTTTTATTCCGTCAATTCCAGAAGCAATGAATGATTTCAAATTTGACGAAATTTGAAGTGATGCGAACTTGAATTGCCTTCTTTTCATGTTGGGTGGTTTGGCAGTCATTGTTCCAATATCTACTTGATTTGTCGCTAATTAGATGACTTGGTTATTTGCAGGGAATTGCTATAGCATTGAAATGTGGAGCAACAAAGGCACAGTTTGATAGCACGGTAAGCAATCAACTTCTTGAGTTTCCTGTTCTTTAATTTCAAATTTGACAAAGGCATAATGACTTTGCTCGTGCAGGTGGGCATCCATCCTTCTGCCGCAGAAGAATTTGTGACAATGCGGGAAGTGACGAGACGTGTTCCTGGGGCAGGCAAGCCGAAGACCAATCTTTGATTTAAAAATGGATAGGTGCCCCTTTCTAATAGGATTTACACAAATTGATCTAGAATGCAGTTGGGTGTAGATTTATCAAATACACATGCCGGGGCTTTTTTTGGGGGTTTGAGCAATAATGCATTCGCCTTTTTGCTGTATTTTTTTTAGTCATTTTTAAAACTATAGATTTAGGCTACAGAACAGCACAGTTATGATGTGTAATATTTGGGATCATTATCAAGTATTTGGACATTTTATGGTCACTGAGATAGTAAAGGTAAGCGAAGTCTTGCCTCCGAGACTCAAAATGGAAGTAGTTACTAATTAGAACTTACTAGCTAGTTATCTCCCATGCTTGGTTAGTTGGCTAAAGGAGAAAAAAGTCGACATAGTGACCTGCAATTTATGGAGCATTTCACATTTGTTTTTTAAATTATGAATCTCACATTTTTTAGACGGTTCTTTTTCAAATATATGAACAAATATTTGGGGCAGAATAGAAGCTGAATGCACCGAAAGCTAGATCTAATAAGTAATAACTTAAAAATTGATAATTTGTTCGAGGTTGGGAACACAATTAGAAGGTACTCCCTCTTATTTGGAATAACTGTACCATTTGGACAATGGCACGAAAATTAAGGAATGGAGTTAAATATTGAAAAGTATTGTATAAGGGTAAAAATATAGGAGAGAGGGTATTAATTTAGATGGGTTAGGGGTAGTTGGGGTCGTAAATAAAGAAAAGAATTAAACATGGTAAATGAGACAGTTATGTGAATAGACGGAAATGGCAAATGGTACAGTTATTCCGAATAGGAGGGAGTATTAAGTATCAGCATTATTATAATAGGGGCAGAATAGAAACTGAATGCACCGAAGGCTAGATCTAATAAGAAATAACTTAAAAATTGATAATTTGTTCGAGGTTGGGAGCACAATTAGAAGGTATTAAGTATCAGCATTATTATAATATACTCTCTTAAATTGTAATTTGTTTACTTTGTACCTAAACTATTTATTTCGCATACATAAATTGTAAACAAAATTACATGGGAAGTCGTAAACTAGTTTAGGTAGATAATGCTTCTGTTTTAATTGGAAGAATTCAGTTGCGGCTAGGGATGGCAACAGAATCCAGATCCTGTCCAGATCCTGAGATCCAGATCCTACGGAGCGGATATGGATCGAAAAAAAANAATTTCAGATCCTGTAAATATGGATCGGATCTGAATCTTATAGGATCCTATCCAGATCCTACCCATTGCCATCCCTAGTTGCGGCGTAATACATAACCATAAACACCTGTACATTGATATCCGAAACTCAGGAGAGGATTTAGCATATGGTAGGCTGGTAGCTCCTTTCCCAAGTCAAAATGGGACGATTCCGCGGTTGGGAGGAAAAAGAGCAAGTGATAGTCACCTTTTGATTTCACAATTTTCATGTCCTTAAAGATATAAGGGCATTTCCGTCAAGTGCATGAAAATCTCTCAGCAGAGCGCCTTTCGCTCTTGGATTTAGGAGTACCCTGATCAATAATCAGAAGCAACAGCCACAAGAAAAGCACCCATGACAAAGTGCAGAGAAGGGAAAATACAATACGATACTAAAACGGAGAAAGACTTCGTAAAGCAAGCCTAAAGTGAAGATAAGGGCAGGACATTATAAGTAAAACCTTCGTAAAAATTTAAAAACAAAGAAAAAACGAGGAAAAAGTAACACGAAACATAAAAAAATAAACAAGATAGTATCACAGGACTCGCTACATGCGCAAAATATAAGGCAAAGTGCTGTGACCACTAAAACACCTTAGTACATATACTAAGCACCGCCAACAAACACCAAACATAAATTCTCCGGCAAAAAAACATATCCAATAATAAAAGCATACTGTAACCGAGTCAAAATCCAAAAACAGTAACACAACCTGACCTAACTTTTCAGCAAAGTTATACCTCCAAAGTCCAAACACATCTACCGCACCATCACAATGTCGTCAATCTTCAAAATCATCTTAACGCACTCGGTGGCCAAGGTGATTGCACTGGTGCTGACGAGCAAAGGCTGAACCACGTTTTCTTCTAAGATGTTAGTGATCTGCCCCTTCCTTACATTAATCCCGGCATTTATCTCTCCTTGTGCGTGCCTGTTCCTAAGCTCCGTAACAATTGCAATTGGGTTGAGACCTGCATTTTCAGCCAAAGTGTATGGAATTACCTCTAAAGCCTCGGCAAAACATTTCACGCAATAACTTTCCATTCCCTTCAAAGTCTTAGCCCATGCACCCAACTGCCTTGACAGCTCAATCTCTGGGGCCCCACCGCCAGCAATCAGAAACCTTTTACTGACCAGACACCTCACCACACATAAAGCATCATGCAAACTCCTGTCAGCCTCGTCCAAGACCAACTGGTTTGAACCTCTTACCAGAACGGTAGTCGTTCTTCCCATATCCTTAATACCAGTAATCTTCACAATCTTTGACTCGCCCAGTGAAACCTCTTCAACTAAATCAGCAAAGCCCAGCTTCTCTGCCTTGAAATGCTCGATGTTTGCAATAGGCAGACAGTTTAAGGTCTTGGTAATGAACTCAATGTCATCCCTCTCAACATCCTTGATCACCAGAATTTTGGATTTAGACAAGTAATGCAATGACAAATCGGTAACAGCATCCCTCAGAATACTCTTCTGAATCAAAAGCACATTACAGCCGGTGGCCTTAATCTTCTTGATCATTCCCAAAATATAATTCCTTTCCTCCTTCAAAATCCTATCCATCTGAGTGTAATCGGAAACAACAATACTCTGCTCAATATCAGTCTTCGGGGGCGAAATCTGGAATTGAATAACTCCAATCTTAGCATTCTCCATCCTAGTAGGGCCACCAGCAGAGTGTGATACTTTCTTGTCAAAAACCAAACCCTTGACCAGCTCGGTATCATCCACAGTTCCCCCAAGCCTCTTCACAATTTTGATATCCCTTAAATCAACCATATCTGGTTTTGCCGGATCAACAACAGATAACACAGCATCAACAGCAAGAGGTGCCAAAAGCGTGGAGTACTGGCTGACAACCTGTAGACAGCAGGAAGCCACTTTTTATAAATAATACTGCCAACACTAACAACCTAAAGCCACTTTACAAATCAAATATTTTGCTTTCGAATTCAAAACAATGAACGACATCTACATGCCTAAAAGTAACACATCTTTTACTGTACAAGAATGATCAGCGCACAAATAAGGTATTTCATTTGGAAACTAGTGAAACATCTATTCAAGAAGTCTTCCTTTTTTTTCATTCTCAACTTTTTAATGGAGTTAAAGAAGCACATGTGAAGAATAAAAACCCAACTAATTTTGAATATTAAACAGTTATCTATTAGCTTAATTATAATTTCACCATATTGGTGAATAATGTAGTCGACTTTACAACAACTACAACATTACTCTAGTCCCTCAATGGATTCAGCCATTCGCGGAGTAAAGAGGTCAACAAGTCTTGCCCCTAATATCATGAGGTAAGATATAACAATTGACAGCCAGTTTAAAAATCAAAATGCCCCACGTAGTTATTTATAACAATTATTCATGACATCTACCTTCTTTGTTATCAAATTTTTAAGTTGGTAAAAGTCTGAAAGAGGCACATATGAAGAAGTTAACAAACCTCTAATCAAAGCTCAATTAGGTTTGAATAGCTTGCAAATTATTACAATAGCTGAATATTACAATAAAATTGATCTAACTTTGGCGCGGTAAGAGGGCCACATGGCCTACCCCTAAAACGACAATTTATTTTTGAATGACCCATAAGGTAAATATTCACTTTGCTAATTCTTGGTACTAGTAGCAGATATTACAACAACAACAAAATTAGCTTTATGTCTCAACGGCACAACAGTATAAAGGCTTCCTCTCTACATCAAACGCACATATTCATAGATCTACAGCACCATCCTAATTCAAAAACCATAATCCATCCTAGATGGTCATATTACTGCTAAAAAAATGAGCTTTTCTAATACTCCCTCCTATTCACAAT
>LHUT01003159.1:18752-29523 GCA_001412135.1 Silene latifolia subsp. alba
TAATAATAATAATAATAATGGAGGAAAGTATGGAAGAAAGAATGAAGTTAGAAATGAAGATAATCTCAAAAGAAATCATAAAACCATCAAAACCAACACCCTCCCATCTTAAAACATTACAACTTTCACTATTTGACCAACTATTTCCTGCCCTCCAGCTTCCCCTACTTCTCTTTTACAATGCACCATCTGATACGGATACGGATACGGATACGGATACGGATACACCACCAGCTCTTAAAATCACTAACCTAAAATCTTCCCTGTCTCACACACTCTCCTACTTTTACCCTCTCGCAGGTCGGTGTATCGACGAGGACTTTGTCTCTTGCAACGATCAAGGCATACCCTTTATCCAAACCCAAGTCGATTCCCGTCTCACGGAATTCCTTGCCTCATCTCACAAACTCGACTTGGTTAGCCAATTGCTACCACCTCAAGAAATCTTAACTTCCGGGTCGTCACCACCACTTATCTCGGATATGCTCCTACTTGCATTCCAAATCAATGTTTTCGCTTGTGGCGGAATTGTCATTGGTTCCTTTTATAACCACAAACTTCTTGATATGGCATCCTTTGGTACCTTCTTCCATAACTGGGCCGCTTTGGCGGCCCAGCGATACCATGATGTGCTGGACCCGACTTTTAACCTGATTGTCGAGGGTTTTCCTCCTTTACCTTCAGTGGACCGGGTCAAAGTCGCGGAGTCACTTAAGGATACATCCGCAAAATCTCGTCCCTTGGTAGTAGTATTGAACAAGAGCTTTCGATTCACAAAAATGGCAATAAATGACCTCAAAGTGATGGCCGCGACTGAGGTACACCCGAACCCGACCACATTTGAAACACTGGCCGGGTTCATATGGGAGAATGTCGTTGCTGCCGGTTGCATTGCACGCACGGCAGCATACGAGCCGGTTTCAGAGACGACAGCTGTGTCAATGAGCATTAACATGAGAACCCGAACCAAGCCCCCACTTCCTAGGAACTCAATCGGGAATTGCGCAGCTGATTTTCTAGTCAATGCAACGAGAGAATCGACATTCCCAGAGCTTGTTGGGGAGATACATAGTACCATTTTGAAAGCCAAGCCGAGAATCGAAGCGTATCAAGAGGTCAACGGATTAGAGAAGATACTTGAAGATAGAATGAGTGCAAGACAAAACTTTTGCCAAGCAAATCCAAGTGTGTACCATGTTAGTAGTTGGTCTAAGCTTGGATTGAGTGACGCGGATTTCGGGTTTGGGAAACCCAATTCGATCGTCCCAACAAATAATGGAATAGTTGCGATGATGTATAGGAATTACATCGTCTTTACTGATTATTATGATGATATAAATGGTCAAGGAATTGAAGTATGGTTGTGGTTGGAGGAGAAAGAGATGCAAGTCTTACAGACTAATTCACGCTTCCTTCAATTTGCTGCTCCTTATTAATTACGGACTCTTTTACTACTTACTTTTAAGTCTCTTTTTTTATTCAGTATATCATTTTAATTCTCGTGATCTTGATTATTTTTATGATTTTGTATTTCGTAAAATGTATTCAAATTAAACATATCAACATAATTCCCGTCTTATTATCTTTTATTTTAATCTATTGCGATACATAACAAGTTTATGTTAGACGACCCAATCTAGTTTCATATAAAAAGGGGCTTTATTAGAATAATTACATGAAGCTGTTGAATGACTTTGATTATTTTTATGATTTTGTGAGTTTGTGGTGTTTAGTCTCGGACGTTAGCAGTTGGACAAGGACAAGGACAAGGACAACTTGGCACCGTCACCAATCTCAGTGAGTTGTTCCTCGTTCGATTGATCATTCAAATATTCTCCACAACTTCTCCACCCAATCAACAAAAAAAGTTAACACCGATTTCCCTCAATGTCCGAGGTGGTTTACTTGGGCGAGAACTAATTATTATTAAATACCAAAAAAATTGCGAGAAAGTAAAACGACAACAGCTCAGGCGTTGAAGCTAGGAGCAGTGAAAAAAATTGATGAATAGAAGATGATTTGCACAGTTACAGTGGTAATAGTAAAGGCTAGAAAGGGTTATACATTAGCGTCAGGAAGAAGGTAAAATGATGAGTTAATCATTTCTCTCCATGTCATGGCAGTTGCGGATTTACATCCGTAATCAAAAATGAAGATTCAACCTGCAAAAAACAGATAGGAAGGATTGATCACGACAACCACCATATTCGTTTCCTGATAAATAACACTATAATTGTTGCATGCACGCTTGACAACAACTCTCTTTGTTCGAACACGTTCACTACATTATTCAAAATCTCCCCCAAATTTTTCGAGAGGTGTTGTGAACTAGTCTGGACGGATGTTTAATACGAAGTATAAAATATCTAAGGTAAAAACTTTGAACGCGTAGGCTACTAGCATGACTAGGGCACAAGAGATGATTATTAGAAATTTACTTGTACGTCGTCTAATGGTGATATTCATGCAGACTATTTCTGATGGTGATTGGGGAGTGGGGTAGTAGCATTGTGTCGGGAAGTTTGGGAGTTCAGGCATAATGCACTATCCACCGCCGTATAAATTCTCACTCTTCATGCCCAGCTAAACGAATAACTAATTCGTTACTCTAAGAGCACCATTAACTAATTCGTTACTCAAGGACATTGTAATCTTGTACTCCAACTACATGGGACCAGGGTAGGCGGGTAGCCAAACCACACACGTGCACAAAATGGAAAAGAAAAGGTATATTTAAAAATACCAGGTACCAATAGCAGAACAAACTTGAGGAAGAATATGGGAAAATCATGAAACCAAATTACCAAAAAAAGAATATAAGAAGATCATGAAACCAAATTACCAAGTACCAATAGCAGAAGAAACTCAAGGAAGAATGTTGTTGAACAATATAAAATCCATCACAAGAAATAAGCACACAGATTGATGCTTACCCGACAGCCTGTGCTCTGCTGGCAATTCCCATGGGGCATAGCTCAGATCTCTTGATGTGAAATATAACGAGTTGCCCCTGGAATCCTGGATCAGACGGAGAGCTGAAACGAGATAAAACAGACAATCATCAGGTATAGGTAAATGCTAATGTATACCCTTGAATTTGTGCACAATAAATGCCTGGACAGTGAGCGATACGACATTCAACTTAATAACTACTAATGTGGTCAAGCAGCAAGCTTCGGAGACCCAATTTAAACATATAAAGAGTATGAAGTGACGCACAGTCACAACTCACATTTCGCAATTAGCATCTAACGTTTGCTCGCCCTCTCTTCCTTTGGAGCATCAACAAAATTTGCCCTTACCAAAACGCCATTTCTGCACCACAATATCGCAGGCATGTTAACCCAGAAAAAAAAAATTGGACAAATTGCAGGCATTTTTAAAGAGACGAAAGTCCTAAACTACCACAAATCACATTGTTTGATTTCTCACCACTACACACCAAGGAAAAAAAGCAAGACTGGCATCCCCTGTTTTTATACAAATTTTAAAATAAAAATTTCTCCTCCAGAATTCAATAATACTAGTATTGTGAACTGGGATCAAATCCATTTCAGGTATGAAAAGCAATAACCAGGTAAAGCAGCAAAAAGCCATAACATCAAGGCTCAACTGAAAAATACTCACATGGAGATCAGTACTTCATATAACAATGAAGCTGTTTCAGCTGCTTTACAAGCTGGCAACTCCCTTAGCTATGCCTGCAGATCACAGGTACAACAATCAGACCAACTAACATATTATTATATAAACAAAAAACGTGTTTTGCTATACTTCTTAGTTCTTAGTTCAGAGAGTAGCTTTCCTTAAACGCAAACATCAGCCTCATTAACCGCGGGTCTTGAAACTAATGTACATATCCAAAATTTACGGATTCAGTTTATTACACTCGCCAACAATTCAGTCTAGTAGATTCACAATTTCAGATATCAAGGATTCAAAGCCACAAAATATAACCACCATTTGAAGTATGGTTTCCATCCACCACAACAAAATAAATAGGAATACGATCAGATATCATAAAATCTCATCACAAAATGTTAGAATTCCGCTAAAAGTCTATAATATAGTCACTGTACAAACGTTGAATACCCTCAGAAATCACAGTACGCAAACTAAATCAGTGATTTAGGTCAACCATTGGAGCTCAATCGTCAAGAAGTTTAACCAGCTATTTCAATTTTTAAATGCAATTGCTAAGAAATATACAGCAAGAGGCAGCACTGAATGGAATAATTAATTCAAAATATGCAAATGTAGGGGCACAATGATACTCACAGGTAATATACAATGGTAGTCACCACCCTCGACAATCAGCCATTAAGTTTGGAGAGGAATTGATCAAGATTGTACTCTTCAGTGTACTGGGATTGGTCCCACAAATCATCAAGATTAGTCAAGATAGCTTTCAGTCCTTTACCACTGCCTCCTGCTCTCTTGTTTTCATTTGAGCTTCCATCGGAGTTCTTTGATTTTCGGGAGTTGTCAGCTGGGGTGAAAAGATCGAGCAATTGATCTGTGTTCATTGTTTTCAAGCTGGCGTTATCCGCATTGATAACAGAGTTAGCTACCGAAACTTTAAATTTCTGGAGGCTCATAACTTTCTCTTCAAGTGTTCCTCGCATAATGAGACGATACACATTCACTACCTTCTTCTGACCAAGCCTATGCGCTCTGTCCATTGCCTGGAGATCTCGCATCGGATTCCAGTCATGCTCCATAAAGACGAGAGTGTCAGCTGATGTTAAGTTTAAACCAAGACCTCCAACATGTGTTGTGAGCAGCAACACATCAATGGTAGGATCCGAATTAAAAGCTTTCACGATTTCAAAACGCTTTTCTGTAGCAACAGATCCATCCAGCCGCAGATATGTGACATTCTTCATTTGGGAGCGAAATAAGTCTCTTTCTATTATGTCCAGCAAGGCCTTATGCTGGGCAAATATCAACACCCTGTGTTGACCAACATTAATCATGTCAGAATTTGAGGTATCAACACCTATGCCACACTCCTCCAAAATCTCCTGAAGAGCAACCAGTTTAGGAGAATGGTGAAGGTTACGAAGTTCTGAAATGATGTCAGGACTTCCTGGAAATAAATCTGACAAGATCGATCTCAAAGTTTCAGCAGCTTTATCACTAGCTACCAGAAGAGGATGACTACAAAGTTTAAGTAGATACTGCAATGCCTGAAAAATATGGGAAGACGCCTTTGGAGCAACGTTTACGTCTTTAGTATCCTTCACATTTGTGTCATTAGTATCCTTGGAATCATCCAGACTGACAATACCTGATATCTCCTTTTTCACATGTGAGCTTGAAAATTGTTCATATAGTTTTAATTGAACTGGGCTGAGGTCACAATATCTGTCCTGGATAATTTTTTCTGGGAGATCAGATAACACTTCATCTTTTGTGCGTCGAAGCAAAAATGGCATCACCTGTTTGTGCAAAGCTTCCATAGCCAAGGCACCCGCTTCAGCATCTTTGGCAGAACATTTTGGATCTCTTGCGGCTAATAAAGGCTTTCCATAAGTAGATTGAAATTGTCGCTCAGTTCCAAGGAAGCCCGGCATCAAAAAGTCGAAAAGGGACCACAAATCCAATATGTTATTCTGGATTGGCGTCCCACTGAGTATAAGACGGTTCTGAGCTTTCAATTGCTTAACTGCAGAAGTAATCTTAGATCTGCAATTCTTAATTATATGTCCCTCATCTAATACACAGTAGTTCCAAAAACATTGCCCAAGGAAATCAACATCTTTACGCACAACATCATATGACGTTATAATCACGTTATGATTGGCAAATTGGCTTCTAAGGGATATACGTTCCTCAGAAGAGCCAAGATACTGAAGAGAACTTATCACAGACGGATCAATAAACTTCTCAATCTCATACGCCCAGTGACCAACAAGAGTCGAAGGGCAAACGATTATAGAGGGAGGAAGCTGCTTGCCTTTATTTACCAACTGCTGTTCCACTATATCTGAAGCCACAATTGCAGAAGCCTGAAGTGTTTTCCCTAGCCCCATATCATCACACAAGATGCCATGCAACTTGAACCGTTTTAGGAAAGCTAACCAATTAATACCTTCCTGTTGGTATCTCCTTAAAGTCACCTTTAAGTCGGTATGAAGAGTATAGTCATCAATGCTCGAATTATCAAGCAACTGCTCTAAGAATTTTGCATCCTCTTTGTCTCGTAACAGATCTTCTCTTATTCCAGCAGGTTGAGGAAGGCCTCGTGCTAAAGGAAGCAGAGGCACAATCGCAGCAAAACTACGCGTCACACTTTGCCTTACTGAGGCATCAGAATCACTCATGCATCTAAGAAGAGGCACGACTAATAAGGGAGCATAAGGCACCAACTCAACGCCTAGGCCTTGCACCAACAGGTTGATAAGAATACCTGCTCCATGTCTAGCAGGAACAGAGGTCACGTCACCTAACATAGGTACAACGTTTTCAACCACCGATGCCATAACACTAACAATCATGGCCTTTGCCATTGTAGTAATACACCTAGATGCTGCTAATCTAACAGCAACATGTGAGTGGCGAACACATCTGAAAATACATGGTAAGAGAGTCAACAGTTTTGACTTTAATGCCTCATCTAGTAAAGGGGCAATTGAGCGTACCACCTGTATATTATTTATCAACAGCTGAGGATCCTTAACAGATTCAACAGCCATTACAATTTTTGTCTCTTCACTAGTGATTTCTTCACAAGGATTGATGGGCTTCAGAATTTCTGTGAGACAATCCCATAACTTGGGGAGTTTATCGAACAAAAAGGCCCCAAATTTCTTGCTCAAGTGTTTTAATGCAAGTTCAGCTCCTCGTCTGCTGATGAAACCCTCACCCCTTGACCTGTCTTCGGCACTAGCTGCAGAGCGGCCCCTGGATCTCTGATTTCCAGTCACACTTCTACTGGAAAGGATATCTTGCTCCTCCATAACTTCTACTGAAGTTATGATACCAGCTTGTGGAGTTTCAAAATGATCCATGCATGTCAAGCTACAGAGATTCTTAATTAACTTTTCATTAGGACCAGGCTTACGTCCGATACAGCCCCCAATAAGCTCAGCAAGAGCCTCTGCAGTCTTCTGTTGCAAAATTTCTTCCTGTTCTCTTCTAAGTGAAGCCATCAGGGGTAAAATAATTGGGTTGAGCTTTGAAGGAAGATCAGAAAACCACACAACTGCAGCAGCCATCAAAGAAGACACAGTTACATGCAAATTGGCCTGTACGCACTTCAAGTAGCCTGTTGTTGTCAAAAGTCGTTGTCTTGAGGATTCCACATCATCAAAGACACTCTTTTCTGCAGGATTTCCCTCGATAGAATCATAACTAGGCAGTGCAACATTTGAAGCAAACTTCACAGCATCATCTAATCCAAGGTTCTCAAGGTCAAAGGTAATACTTGACAGAAGCTCGTTAAACATTCCTGAAGCTTGAACAGTATGGAACAGGTGGCTAGCTTCATTGCGCATTTTGGAGTATGTTCTTGAAAGCTCAGCATAAGGCAAAGATGTTTCTTTAGTCGGCAGAGAAGGATCAGTACAGGACAATAAATCAAGTAACCATTTCTTAAAAGGTTCAAGGAGAGAAGGATTAACTCCATTAGCTGGTAAAACATCACATTTCATTTCTTTAAACCATGAAATCAAAACCATCGAAGACACCTGGCGCTGAACACCTGATAAAGAAGTCACATCCTTCCATAGTGGTTCAACTATGAGGTATATTGAATCCTCGGGCCACTTTGACGCAAGAACTCCAAGCGCTGCTGCAGCAACTACTCGTGTATGAGTGACAGACTTCTCTAAATCAGCACCAACAATTATCTTGAAAGGGGTGCCAGAAACATCTCCGCCGTCATCTGGTGCAGTACCTTTTGCAGCACCTAAGCTACCACTTCTTCCGGCGTAATCATCCAACTTTACAGCCCTCATTTTAGCAGATGCGACTCTGCCTTTTTGAGAAGGAGCAACAGGCCAAAACATCTTGGAAGTATCCAATTCAGAGCCATAAGCAGTAGTTGCTAGTTCTAGCCAAGAAGAAATATGACATCCCGCAGCAGCCACCAGATCCACAATAGGGCAATGAAGCAAGAGCTTCCACACTCTCTCAGTGCACAAAAGAATATCATCATTTGATTCGAGAAGTAAATTCTGAAAGACAATTCGAAGGGTATCCCCCAAGATGGAGGAAGGCCAAAAGGAACCAGTACAAGGCTCAGCGACATGTCTTTTATAACGGGCTTCAAGTAGCCTTTCAAGTGTTCTGATGGCTGAATAGCGGACTGATGTGATACTATGTCTCATAAAAGGCCATAACCGTGGAGCAAGAGCTGATAGAACATATGGATTTACTCTTACTGACACTCCTTCTAAATCATCTTTACAAGATTGAACCTCATTAAGATCAAGTTCTTGCTTCCCTTGCATGGATAATGCATCAAGTGAATTACCAGTCATGCCTGCATAAGTGTAAATTTCGGCCAAAAGATTCATGACACTGCTGGTGGATGGGCTAAGATCATCTAAATCGAGTAAAATGTCCCATAGCAACATCACAATTGAATGCAGAGTTTGATCAGTACGAGCAACAAGGGATGATGCTGCAGGAATAAGAGCATCAGCCGCAACCGCTCTGACATCATCATCAGGATCCCCAAGCCCAGCCTTACAAGCTGGTAGAACAAACCCAAGCAAATCTGACATCATTTCCTGACGCACAGCAATCATATATTTAATGCCCAATAAGCTCCCATGGCGAATTTCCCATTCTGGCCTCTCCTGCATGAGCAACAAAATATTCATAGTTTCACGCACTAATTCTGGTGACATATACTTGAGTACCGCCCCCAACGCTTGAGCACATGTTTCCCTAACCGGAGCAACAACCTGATCCGAGACATAATCACCGAATCGATCCAACGACAGCACACAAAGGAAGCAAATAGCAGAATCTTGAAGAAACTCACAATTCCTAACCCAAGAATTTCGAGCTGACTCAACCAAGCTAACGACCTCTGGATTTCCAGAAAGAGCTTCAGGAATATTCATCTTTATATCAACATCTGTTATTTCTACAGCATTATCACACCCTGTCACCTGCGGAATACCTTGACAAATACCCTTTACCTCCAGACCATTCTGTTTCACCTCGATGCTCATCGATACATGACCTTGTTCCTCGTCTACATCAAGCTTTGGCTTCTTAAAACTCTCATCCTCATCAATTCCCATATTCAAGTCAATCTCAATCTCCCTTTCCCTTTTCACCTTCACACCCACTTTCTCACTCACACAACCAAACCCTTTTCGACCACAGCTCGAGTCATTCATCGACACCCCAGCATACGCGCCTTGATACGTCAATATCTCCCTCAACGCCATAATACTCCCATGACGAAGCTCCCACACTGGGTCAAACATATCCACCAATAACCGCTCCACAAACCCATGAAACGGCCAATTATCCTCTCCCTCATGCTCCACCCCATCATCGTCAGTCATCGACTCGGCCGCCACAACAGCCCCATCAGAACTCGCTGTAGTTGACGCTACCTTCGCCACTTGCCCCACTACCACACCACCACCACCTCCTCCTCCAACTCTTACATCGCTCACCTTAGCCTTCCTCTTCAACAAATTCAATTCCCTCGCACTCGGCCTTTGCGACCTAAAACTCCGAAATCCTTCCCTCCTTTTACTCCCACTACCGCTCCCACTCCCACTCCCACCACCTCCGCCACTAATATGAATTTGATTTTGATTAAAACTAAGATTATGATTATGGTTATTATCAATCGAAAACGAAACAAGGTCCTCATCTTTAATCATATCACTAACATCCATAAACTGTTCACATAAATCGAGTCCTAACCGTCTCCTTAAATTCTTCTTCTGTCTAGCTAACCGTTCTTTCGAGTTTTTCGCGGTATTATCATCATTAACATCAAATTCCTGACCACCTGACGCTAACAAAACTCCGAATTCTAACACTTTACTAATATCAAAACTACGAAACATCGAAATTCTACCTTCATTATCATTATTAAACAATAACAAATCATCAAACAACACATCCGTTACCTTACGTTTGACAATCTCCAAAAGCTGCGTAACTGACAGCTTCTTCGAATTCTCCGCGATTGAACCAATCGCCTTCGCCGCGGCGACGCGTGTGTCCCACTTTCGACTCCGCAAATACTGCGACACCTTCCGAAGAAGCGCGTGGAGTTCATGCGGATGCGAACGCGCTATATCGCCGATTTGTCTCGCCGCTGCGAACCGGGTTTGTTGCGTTGAACCGGTGTCGAGTAAGGTTAATAATCGGTTCAATCGCGAAGATGATTGCGGTGGCGACGACGGTGATGGTGGCGGTGGCGGTTGTTGCGCCATCGCATTAAGGTTTTGAATCAATTTCGAATTGAACTAAACTGAATTAAAGGATGAGGGTGAATTAAATTGAGAAAATTGGGAAATTAGGGTTTGAGAAAAGGGGAATTTAAGGATCTGAAAAAAGAAAAAAAGAAAAAGGAGGAAAAAAAAAGGTAAATTAATTATTTTTAGATTGACGAGGGATTATTATAAAAAAAAAAACAGAAAAAAAAAGGTAAATTAATTACTTTGGATAATTGAAATTTCTTTATTATGGGCTAATATGGAACTAGTACGGGTGCACGGCTCCGCCCGAGCTATTTGTATTTCGTATTAAAATCCCCCATACTACTAAGGGGGTGTTTGGTTCACCC
>LHUT01003160.1:0-16345 GCA_001412135.1 Silene latifolia subsp. alba
TTAATAAGTCAGAATAAGGTCAAAGTATGGTCGTTTGATAGTGATAAAGTTAATGGATAGTTAAACGAGGTTATGAGGGAGAAATAAGTAAGAAGTTTAGGGGTACAATGTAGAATTAAAAAAAGAAGGGGTACAACATAGAAAACCCAAAAACTCAGGGGTACACTGTAGAATATCCCTTTTTTTTTATCATTGTTTAAGACGGTACTAGATAAGAATTTGTTCAAAGTGAACGACAAACACAAATAATTTCAACGCTCATTCATTATTACCCCTCAGATAAAACTGACCCAATCGGATTGACCCGATCCTATTAACTCGATCCACACCCGAATTGAGGACCTGAATTTGAATCGAGGCCCCTATTGAGTTGACCCGACCCTATTTCATTTTACAGAAATGTTTATCATTGCATAATAATCTTATTCGCAAATAACTTGATAACAACACAAGCGATAATAACATGACCCAAAATACCCCTACCCGGCCCGAATTCTTTCTAACACGAACAACTTGAACCCGGCAACCCAATTAACCCGTTTACCTCAAATAGTCAAATATAACACACTTCCTAGTTCCTTAACAAACAAACAAACAATTATTTACCGTATTTTTATTTTAGTATTTCAAATTTCTCTCTCCACTTAACGAACCAAATTAATGCACACCATCTCCAATGGAGTCTCTGAAAATCAGTGCCCTAGATCCAACATTACCCCATAGGGTTTCTTAATCAAATCAATTTAGCACAAACATTCATTCCTTCATTCATCCTACAATCCAATAAAATCCGCTATTTTTTCGTAAATTTAATCACCCAAATCTGATTAATCATTTTTCTTGAATTACGACGATGCTAGAGTGAGTATACAGATTCGTCAAAAATGGGATGTGTATGTTGCAAGCCATCTGCAATCGAAGATAGCAAAGAAAGTCCGAGAAGAAGAGATGATCATCTTCGTAAAACTAATAGTAACAATAATTACAACAATGGCGGTGATGAGAAGGTGTTGTTGATCGATAAGCAACAGCAACAACAACATCAATCGGTGTTTGGTAGTATTAATGATTCAGGCCGAAAACCGCGTCGAGAAATACCAGTTAGAGTGGAGTCTCCTTTGTCAGGGAGGATTCCGAAGGTAGTGGAGGGTGAACAAGTAGTGGCCGGGTGGCCTACGTGGCTGGCGGCGGTGGCGGGGGAAGCTATTAAAGGTTGGGTGCCGAGACGAGCTGATTCATTTGAGAAGTTGGATAAGGTTGTGCTATGTTTGCATTCTTCTGAATTTAGTTCATTTAATTTAATTAATTGAATTGCATTGTGTTGTGAATTTGGCACAGTAGAATCTTTTACTTAGTCTATTGGATTATTATAATTGTTATGCTGAATTTTGGGTGAATCTTTTACTAGGTCAATTAATTTGAGTATTTGACTGTGTATTGTCGTTTTAGGATATTACAGGAAAATTAAGTAATCATTGGAAATGTTACATTATTAATTACCCCTTGATAATTGAAAAAAGAGACATTAACTTTTGTATCAAGTTTTATTTTAGCCCTATAGATTAACTTTGGTTTGTAAAATAGTGCAGGGGAATTTGCAATTGGAGAGAGTAGTTCAAGTTCATCGTAAAATGAAAAATATAACGAAAAAAACATTGGTTTTTAAAACGAATTGTAAAACGGGACGGATGGAGTATAGGAGTACAAAAGGAATGTTCTTGACTAACTTGAGGTTATCAAGAAGAATTTTGCTGTAAAAATAGTTATTTGTAGCTCTTTGAGGTTACTGTTGTGGTCTTTGAGGGTGTGAAGACTTACATTGCTGCTTTTCTATGCTTAGTAATGAACCAGATGTTTCGTGGGGTGACGATGAAAGAAAACAGAGGTATTTTTTTGTGGACATTGTAAGTGTTTGATGATGGTCGGGAGCTTAAAAAAAAAAAAGCATACAGTGTACAGAGATGGAGAGAAGNTGTTTGGATAACAAAAATTATAAAGGGAAATGGAAGGGGAGGAAGGAGGGAGATGAAGAATGGATGGAGGATTGAAGGATGGTGGTGGTATAATTAGAGTCCAAATAATGTTTTCTTTCCAAATCTTGTCACCCTTGGAAAGATTATAGTTTGTTCTATAGGAGGGAAAATAAGTCCTCTCATTTCTCTCCCCTTCCATTTCCTTTCTCCCATATTTTTTATCCAAACAAAGGAAATTAAATCCCTCCCTTTCCCTCCCCTCCCCTTCTCTCTAATTCCTTCAATCCAAACGAACCCTTAGGGATGTTATCGCCTCATGTGCTCAGGGATGTTATTTGACCTTTTTTAGTAAATCATCAGGCATACATGGTTGTATACCAGCTCCTGACCCTAGACCAAATGTTTGTCAGCATGTTGTCATTGTATTTATTTGAAGGAATTTATCTCAGTGTAGTCTTATGGAGGCTCGCCGTAGGGGTTGCCAATCATCTGTACCTGGCTGTTGTTTGACTCTACTTGCGCCATTTAATTTCAGATTGGCCAGGGGACTTACAGTAGTGTCTATAGAGCGCGCGATCTTGATCAAAGGAAAATTGTTGCTTTGAAGAAAGTCAGATTTGACAACTTGGATCCTGAAAGTGTGCGTTTCATGGCTAGGGAAATTCACATTCTTCGTAGACTAGACCATCCTAATGTAATTAAACTAGAGGGTCTTGTTACGTCAAGGATGTCATGCAGCTTATACCTTGTCTTTGAATATATGGAGCATGATCTTGCAGGGCTTGCGTCACACCCAGCAGTTAAATTCACCGAATCACAGGTATATAGGCTTTGCATTTTTTAACTTTTATTTTTAATGTGAAGCATCTGCATAGTCCAAAAGAAAACTCTAAACTGAGAGAGAATTATTTCAAAAATATGAGGTTTTGGAATACTTGCTTCTCATATAAGTCTCTATATCTTTTTGCAGGTTAAGTGTTATATGCAGCAACTCTTGGGTGGACTTGATCACTGTCATAGCAGGGGCATCTTACACCGAGATATAAAGGGATCTAATCTTCTAATTGATAACGATGGGAAACTGAAGATTGCAGATTTTGGGCTGGCAAGCGTTTATGATCCTCATGGAAGCCAGCCACTCACAAGCAGGGTTGTGACTCTTTGGTATCGGCCTCCAGAGCTTTTGCTCGGTGCAACTAATTATGGTGCAGCTGTTGACTTGTGGAGCACTGGTTGCATACTTGCAGAACTCTATGCTGGGAAGCCGATTATGCCTGGAAGAACAGAGGTACTTGGCTTAATCTTCTAACTCTGTAGTAAACATCGTCTTTCAACTTGGGCTTGAGACTTAAATAGCAAACTGTTGGGACAGTGCTGTTCTGATTCTTCGATACCTTGTTCTTTTTTTAGGCTAGTGGGAAAGAGGGTGGGGGAATACTGAATTAAGTAGTTAAATCTGGAGGGGCTCACAAATCACGATGCGTTGAAGACGATTGTTCTTATTTTCGTAGACGAAGTTGTGTGACTCATATCCACTGTATTATATGACATATGTTGCCCATTGAGCTAAAAGGTTTTTTAGGTCTTTTAAGTGTGATAATGTACATGCTGGCAGCGTTGTAAATGGAGAAGCTGGCACAATCAAAGATCAAAGCGAATTGACTTCTTCGTCATTGAATGAGTTCTTTACTCTGGAAGTTGCTCTTTATTGTTTGCTTGTACAATAGCTTGTCATTTAAAATACTTGGGAAATATCAGCGCTAGAGGAAGCTGTAACTGCTTTGAAGTGTTCACCCAGACAGCGGCATAGCTAATCTGCAAGTTTTACTTATGGGATAAAGCTGAGTTTCATCAATGGCCAAGTGCCGCGAAGTATTAAACAAATTCTTATAAAGACATTCATCGAGTATGTATATTACTGAGCGATATGTGATGTCTATCATGTCCACTTAAGAGGAAGGTGTAGTTCCCTCTTAAACATGTGAAGTTGGCTAGTTGCTCAGTGCTGGAATATTTTGGCAGTACAAGAACATTACTCCAACGCGTCAAGGCTTTAATCAACAACGGTGTGAGGGGGCTTGAATCTATTAAGCCTTATACGTGTGCTGAAAAGTTGATAGATGACAGTATTCTTAAAAAAATTACTCCATATATCTTTAGGTTTGTTGACTAAATTTGTTAGTTTTTGACGTTCTGATACTTGGGCAACTTTTCACTCTCTTGGCGGCCGTCATCACTCTGCTATGACCTATAGACTGTTCTGTGTTTTGCCTCTAGATTGTCCTCTATTTGTATTACCCTTGCCTCTATATTTTGGTACATGAAATGTCAAGCTCTTCACAACCTTTTTGAATTATATCGCCGCTTAGGTGGAACAATTACATAAAATTTTCAAGCTTTGTGGATCACCTTCTGAAGAATACTGGAGAAAATCCAAGCTGCCTCATGCGACAGTTTTTAAGCCCCAGCAGCCATATGCACGCTGTGTTGCTGAAACATTTAAAGACTTTCCTGCTCCAGCTCTAAGTCTTTTGGAGGTTCTTCTTTCAGTTGATCCTGCTGACCGTGGAACCGCGTTGTCAGCCCTAAAGAGTGAGGTAATAATTTTCTGAGTGGCTGTATTGAAAACTTCTCAATTCTTTTTGACCGATTACTCTAAATTTTCTACTAAGTATGGGTATCTAAAGCATTTGGTATTGCTACAGTAAAATTTGGCACTTAAGCAAAAAAGCTCTTTATTTAGAAAGTGGCTCTGTGAATGTCATTTTTATTTTATAGTTGATTCTTTCTGTAAGTTTATTACAGTTTCGCTAGCCGGCCAAGGAGATTAGGATGATCTACCTTTTAAATTTTAATGAGCACTGCTTAACTTTGTCTCCTTATGAATATGGTTTTTGCACTGTTCTATACTTCTATAAGATTTTAGTGGTTAAAGTGTTTTTCTAATGGGTTCGTATTTAATAATTACGAGTGTGCTGAACTATTTTCTGTGAATAAATTTCCCCTTGTGAAAATCATCTGTAAGCAGAATAAGTACACAAACTCTGTGGGTTGTAGACTCATAGAAGAATATGAGCGATCTTTTTCCATTTGATTGAATTGAAAATGTTGCTGAATTTTGCCGATATAATTGCTCTTGTATGTATTTTTTTTAGTACTACGCGTATCAAAGGTATGTGTTTGTTCACATTATGATTGTGAACTTCTGCATGTTTCGCACAATTGCTTGAGGTCAAATGTTAAATTGCACTTCGATCGATCTGTATCAATATTCGTTGACTGGGTTTGTGTTAATGCCTTTTGTAATGTAATCTTAATGAAACATTAATTTCTTCGGGCCAAGCTGTGGTTTGTATTTATTTGTTTTTTTTTTTTCGTTTTCTAGTTTTTTACTACGAAACCACTTCCGTGTGATCCATCAAGTTTGCCCAAGTATCCTCCAAGTAAAGAGTTTGATGCTAAAATGAGGGATGAAGAAGCTAGAAGGTACTCTTTTACTGGTTTGTAGTCTTCATGTTTATTTCACTATGAATTTTCTGATTTAGTGAAATTGAGCTTCGCATGGAAATAGCAAGTAGATTTTTTAAAATATAAAAAAATATGGAGAAGAATGAAATGAAAGTGTCAGGTTACTGATTTGTCTTCACTGAAGGATCTTTGCTGAGGGCCTTGTGGTATCTTTATTATATATAAGCATTTTGATTTTTTATATGATTAATAAAAAAGTTTCAAAACTACAAAAGGCAATAGCCAAGCAAGCAGCCAATAGAGGTAAGAAACAGTTGAGCATCAAACTTGAAAACGTAGAGAATTATGTTAACGGCATTTATGTGCCTGTTATTGGAGCATGTTGCTCAATTTGATTGCAAACTTGATCACGTCTCGTCTTCCAGAGAATAACAAGCTTAAAGTTCTTGTCATGAAGTTGGACCTAAGCTACCCGTGTTGTTGTAATTAGTCTAGTCTCTAATCAATAGCATCCATAAAGAGACCTCCATCCAGAAAATGTAAACAAGGTTAATAAAGCATGATTTCTTATCCAATTCTTGCTGTTCATGTAGGGAAGGAGTCGCAGGAATTAGGGGCCAAAGAGCTGGTCCTGAGAGGAAGGTAACTAAAGAGTCTCGAGCCATACCTGCACCTGATGCCAATGCTGAGTTAGTCTTGTCCATGCAGGTAGTTCATAATTGTTGGTGATGCTTGTTCTTTTATTTTCTAGATTCTTCTTTTTTATATTGGATACTTAGGAGACAGAGGAGGGAAGCTTATGACAACGGAACTACCTATGACAATGAACAGGCATTCGAACTATTCTTAAAGAGTATCGTTTCTTAGTTTTAAAATATTTTTGTTTGATTTTAAATTTCATTTGATGCAAATCTTATTCTAGGAGCGGGAGAGAATGGTTGTGAAGTTTTTCTACTCTGCTTATTTTACTTGAAAATAATTTGGAATACCTATTTCCCAGGAAGGCAAAAATATATTATTCATTTGGTTTTGGGATTAAATCATACAATTGGCTAGATTTAAAATGACACGCAAAACCCTGCGTGATTCTTTTTTCTTTTCTTGAAGTAGATGGTTGCACTGTTTTGAGTTGCACTGTTTTGATTATGGGTCTCTTCTAAACATCCTCTCTTATTGCACATGAAATTATGCGTGTATGTCCGAGTGTCCAACCCCCTACCATACTTGGAACGGGATCCCCTTTGTAGGGTCTGAGGTAGTGATAGTGAAATGATGTACTTAGTCTTCATCAAAGTTCAACTGATGGGTTATTCCTAACCTGTTTCAAATAAGTGACTTGGAGCAGATGTTTTTTTTTGACTTTTTGTGCTTGGACTTTTGGCCCTTTTCTTGAACATAGTTGCTCTGTTAACTGGTATTTATGCCTTTCAGAGAAGACAAGCTCAATCTAGTGCAAAGAGCCGGAGTGAAATGTTCAACAATCATCCGGAAGAGGTTGCTTCTGGCTTTCCATTTGAACCTCCCAGGGCATCTCAAGCCAAAGAAGAACCTGGTACAAACAGGCAATCCCACGTCCACAAGCGAGCCTCACATTCGGGACCACTTGTTCACCAAGCGGCATGGGCTAAATCTGGGAAGAACTTGGATGATGCTCTCAAGGTGTCAAATGGGGCTAATTTATCTACAATGACTGGTTCTGTGGCGGCTAGGAGAAGCTTCTTGTCTGAAGAGAAACGGGAAAGGAGTGGTTCTTTTCATGATGGTGTGCCGAAACTGATTACTCGATTTCCTGGATCTTTCAAAGAAGTACAGGACTCCATTCCAAGGCGAGATCAAGCGGATCACATGCAATCTTTTGTAAATTCACAGCAAAATAAAGAAGAGAGAAGCAGCAGAAATGTTCCGGTTCTTGTAAGCCTTTCTATCTTTCATGTCCATCGTAACGATGGGAATTTTTATATAAGCGTGCAGTGTGGATAACTTCATTCCATTTCCAATTGAGCCAAAGGACTCATTTACTCTTTGGTTCTGAATTATGATGGAATAAAGAAAAATGGCTGACAAAAGTGGCTGGGCCTCTTTCTCTTGTAAAGTACCAGTCCTTCGATGCAATTGTTGATGCAATTTTCATCTTGAGTCATTTAGAAACAGTCTCTTTTTGTTGCTAAGACAAGGGTAAGACTGCCTACATCCGACCCCCTCTTACCCCGCAATTTGCGGGAGCCATTGAGGCACTGGGGTAATGTGTTGTTGTTGCAGTGTTGATAACTTCACTCAAATTAAGTTACATTTTTGCGTAGCATTCTTATTTTATGATGGTATTTCACATATTGCCAAACTTTCCACAAATCTTCATATTCGTAACACCAATGCCTGTAACTAAACAGATTTGCTCCATGTCAAACTTTGGCTTGACTGGACCTCTCCCACCATTGCGGCCTTTGACCAAAAGACGAAAAATAAAGAGGTTAATTTTTTGAAATGGTGATTTCATTGGATCTGTGTCTTTGTTGTTCTTTACAAAAACCACCGAAATATGGTTACAATTATACATATGATTTTCTACCAACTACCAAGTGCCTAAAGCCGAAGTTTATCATCTTTGGAAGGTTTTTTTTTTTTTTTTTCTTCTAATGTTCTTGGATGTTTTCTATGTTCTCTGTTCTGCTTTCTTTCGGTGAGAAGAAGTGATTTTTCGTAAGCAGTGTTATTATCTACGACGCAAACTGATGGTTGTAACTTTCAAGTTAATCAAATAGTTATCGTGCTGTGTTCCTTTCTGAATGAGTGCATTATTGAATGTTGATGGTATGTCTATTCTTCCAGATTGGTTATGGATCAAAGGGAAACAAAATCCACTATTCAGGACCTCTTATAGTCCCTTCCGGCAATACAGACCAGATGATGAAAGACCATGATCGCCAAATCCAAGAAGCTGTAAGGCGAGCCCGCATAGATAAGGCCAGAATCAGAAAGATGCAAGGCCAATTAAATCAAGTACCGACCACTTAATTATTGGTTAATGACCGCTTAATCAGAGTAGGTAATATCTATGTAAAGATTAGAGGAAAAAAGGCAGCTAGCATGACGTTAGTTAGAGATTAGGCGAAATTGGTATGCTTGTCGAGTGAGTGATATTTCTTTTAGAAGAAATCCGTTTTTCCTTGTACAGGTAATGTTTGTTGAGTGAAGAAGGCAAATGGCCGTTGTTCTTTACAAGTTTTAATCCTTGACTCGTATGTAATTGGCTATTTATTGCCACTTCTGTAATCAGAAACTTCCATTGTTGTGGAGATCGTTTGAGGTGCATGCTGTGCATCTATGTTGAAGATGCCTGCCAGTAATATAGCCTAATAGGTGTGATAGGAAATGTGACATGTTGCTGGGTAGAATTTAATAGGGTTCTTTGCCTGGGAAGGGTAACTACGCACAAATTCTGCAACAACAAAAACTTAACCCAAGGGAGTCGACTATATTATAAGAGTTGTTTTAAAATGTGACTCAAAATGGATATTGCGTTGATAGTTACAAGTTTGCAACTGATAATTCATTATAAAAAAATTCATTATAAAAAGAAACGAAGTTTGTCCAATGGAACATATTATTTGATTGATTTTACTAAAATTGCGGGTCTTTGACTCTATTAGAGATAAAAATTTAGGACGGGCAAACTAATGGCAGTTTTATGCCATTAGGAGAGACTATCATTTGGAGCTGGGATTCGTCCAATGTCTCTCCAAATCCGTTAAAAAATGTTCCTCTCAAATTCCGATCTTCCACAAATTATTACTAACAATAATTTTCCTTACTCGGTTTACTCTTTTTGATATAGTTCTTAGATCAATATGAAACGTAAATTTATTTAGTTTTTTTACTAGTCAAAGTAGGGGCGGAGCCAGAAATTAAANCTTGGCCACTACGTGACAAAAGGTGAAAGCCTATAAATACTCCTCAACCTTCATTGAGGAAAGTATCCACAACTTAACCTAAGAAACACTATTCATCTGGTATTATCTTCCTTATCTCTCTACAATATACATTCAGCCAAGTAACAACTTATCCCTTAAGTTTACTGACTTGAGCGTCGGAGTGAGTACGCTTGGCACAAAGCCAAGCCCTCAGTTCGTTCATTGTTGCAGGAGAGGCCGAGAGGAACAATAAAGACAAGAAGGGTTCAACTCAAGACATTATTCTACAAGCCACGGGTGGTAACGATACTTGCTCTGGAATTACACCCGGAACAGTACTTACTACTGAGGCCCTTTTCCTTTCAGCTTAATTTCAGCTCTCATTTAGTGGACCGAAGATCGGACCTAAAAGTTTAGGTCTTGGACGACACTAAACCTAAATTTTTCGGTCCGGTCCGGTTTTTGACTGAAATGGACCGAAAAGTACAATTTGTCGGTATTTACTATTTAGTACATGTATATGATTATTAAATTTTAAATTCATCAAATCAAATACAAGTATTTAAACTATTTTAAATTTAAATAATTGTTATAAATGTGTTTATAATGACATTTTAGCTTAAAATATCCTATTCATTTACAAAGTTTCAATAAATAGACGTGAAAACCATATATTTCGGTCCATTCAATCCGGATTTAAAATAACCTGTCTTGGACCAGACTGGACCGAAGACCTATAACTTTAAACAACAAGGACCGAAGACCGGACCTAAAAGAACTCGGTCTGGGTTTGGTCCAGACCAAATAGTCTAGTCCGGTCCATTTTATCGGTTCGAACCTAAACTTGCACCGTCCTACTTTCATCTCACTTCAGTTCAGCTCAGCTTATTTCATTTCTATTTATCTCGTCAAATTTCAATTCAGTTTAACTTCATTTAACTCACTTCAACTCCATTCAACCCAAAAAAACCGAGCTTAAATACATTATGTAGTTTCTGGAAGGATCGAGAATTAATTATGGTCGGGAAAGGGCAATAAAGACATCCCATTGTGTCACGGCATATATGGTGTACCGTTGACACAAAGATAGTAACATTGTGTGCATAAATAGTACGACAACGTTTTCAATTGTCGTTATCGTACTAATGAATTTAAAAGTCGTGCACCAAAGTTTGGTTAGAAATACTAATCTCTTTGTTCACCTTCTTATATGTTTTTCACATTTTTTTTGTTGATTCGTAGCTCACGACAATTCTTTAACATTAAATACTAAAATTTAAGAATTGCCTATGACTAGAATAGGAATTTAAAGGTGATTAAAATTACTCTTATTTAAATTGGTAGTGTGAATGATAAACTTATTTTTCCGAATAAGTGGTTAAATGTTTATGTTAAGAGTTTTGTAAATAAAAAAAAAAATTGAGCTTGTAAGAGGTGTCATGTAATGAGACACTAAGAATATGCCCAACAAGTAGCAGATGTGTCAAGATACAGCTCACCCATGATAAAGGAGAACTCCACCCATTGCTAATTGGTTTCGGGATGGAACCTTCTTAGATTTATAAGCCGGACTCTCTCTCCTCCATACGGGTGCGGCCCGCCCGATAACGGAACTTATCGATTTATATTGGCTACCATTTCATTTTTGCACACTTTCTAATAGGTTATTACTGAGCAGTATTTTATTGAAAATGTCTAAACTTTGTTGAAGACGCTAACAATTGTTTACACTATAGGTCATTGTCGATTAGAATCTCTCCTAAAAAAATCATCTACTTACAAGAAACCTAACGTCATTGCATACAAGGAGATGAGGAATTATGAATTATGAAGGTGATAAAATGAATAGTTGAATTATGGACCACGTCAAATTTCGAAATAAAAATTACTAGCCTGGCATGAATCATGCTCCCCACAATTCTTTTCACAGCGAATCTCCGTTTTAAGTTTAAGAGGGGTTAAATATCAATCCACATGTGTAGATAAGACAAATCTTTTGCTTTTAACCATATATTCTGCAGTTGCCAAAAAGTGACAACAAAAAAATATTAAAGGTTGTGTTTAACAAATTTTTTTTTTAAAGGTGATGTTTGGAAATATTTTATTTTTAAAGGCTATGTTTGACAAAAAAAATCTCTATTAACTAGCAAATGTGAAGTTGTGAAGTAATAATGTAGGAGTTGTAACTGTTTTAATTTATGGTTTAAACGTAAATATGATACCGCAGACGAGGACGATATCAAAAGTCATTTCAGATGTTGTATCGCCCAAACCTCATCCTACGAGTCCTGTGACGGATTTACGTCATATAACTAAGCACGCGTTCACCATTGTAAGACGATAAACAAGAATTTGTGTTTAATGATTAGTTTTCACTTTGCAGTTCGCAAGTACATAAAATTATATGAGAGCGTAACACCTGACCCCATATCAGAACCGCTTTTATAAACCAGAAGGTTATCACGACAACACATCTCAGGACCGTATTAGCTACATTTATGGTGTGTAATGACTAAGATTAGACCACAAAGAATGATTCAAAGATTAAGATTGAAACCGATATTTAATACCGGTTTTTTCCAAGGAAAAAAGTTTGTCAAGAATGATTGAGCATTCATAAAATAAAATTCATAAAGAAGTGGAATTGAAGTTATTAAGTGATCATAGACTGAAGCAGTATTATATTATCTGAGGATAGATTCATAGGGGTTATTTCAAAGGTGAAAATTCATACATTAATGGAGCATTACCTCGAGTAATTCAAGAGCGCCAAATTATATGTATTGTATAATGAATCTACTTAACAATTATGAAGCCTTACCTCCGACGACATTAAGAAACTCTGCCTCTCCTATGGCCTATCCGCATTGTCAGCGCCAAAAACTTGCCTCAACAACCAGATGGTTGACGTATGGGGCATTTTCTCAAGCTCGTAGATGAACACCCCATCTATCCAAGTCTATATCCATACAACACCTTGTTTCACTTACGCCTCTTATCAACAATCGTAAGTGTCTCCAAAGATTTCCAAGAATCTATTTACATTGATTTGCTTGAAATGCTTCCGAAGAAACTATTGAAGATATAAGCTGTTGGAGTCTTTTAGCTCCGGGGCCTCCTTGCTTAACCTTGTCGGGATTCCCGACTCTAGCACAACGTGGCTTACCAACACACCAACGACCAGGAGTAAAACTTCCATTTTTACGGTCTAGTAATTCTAGATCAATTTTATCCAATATGGGATCATCTTGCCTGAACTTTCGACCGAATGCAGCATTGCTGTTTATCATTTTTTCGGAGTCATTCATGGTGAGAGTATGTGGATGTTGCCTGGGAGGAACATCCCAAGCAATGTAATGAAGATCGTGATTGACAACAGTTTTTGCAAACTCGGGTGCATTGCAAATGACAGTATGAAAGTAGCCTTCCGGGGAAGAGACAAAGTTTGTGTAGTACATGAGTAAGGTTCTAGGTAGGTTGTCCCATCCCCAAATGAGATACTCTACAAATTCATGAGAAAGAACCATCCAGGCCGAACCTGCAAATCGTTGTATGTTAGCGCTACCACAAAAGAAACTATCAATAAATGATGAATCCAAACCCACAAGACCCCAATAAGTGGGCAACTTTATGTGTTTTAGTTTACACATTATTTTTTAGGAGACAATTCCCTTCACTCACTTTTATAAATTGTTCGTCTTACGATTTTTTCATGTGAGACGGACTCCTGTGAGACCAACTTTTCATTGTTTAATACAAATCTATAAGAATATTGTGTTCATGTGCAAAATGTGAGCTTACTGAGCTACATCATGTCTGAATTTTTTTTGTTCCTCTGACCAAAGGTAACATGTTGTACTCTAAATGCTTTGAGACAGCATGTTCTCACTGACAAAACTGGTAACAGCTTTTAATCTCTTATGGCTACAAATAATAAAATCAGCATGTCAATGGTAAACTCGAACACAAAAGAATGATTTCAAGTTTCTAAGACTGAGCGAGAAACTCAGTTCTGGATTTCTAGCAATCACCAAAATGGAGAAAAACTAACCAGTAAACAGCTTAAATGATGTAGGCATAGTTCTTTTAGGTTGAACCCAAAAGATATCTGATTTTTTAGAAGAGTAAAGCCCGGGATCTATCATCAAAGGCAAAGCTCTTCCACCCCTGCAACATACAGTCAAACATCAAGAAATCGTCTCAAAGCTGAACACCTTATCATACTCGTACAACAGGCAGGAACAAATACAATACAATTTAACTTACTCTTTCCAACCTAACTTGCCGGTGTGCTCAATAAAGTTTAGCTTCCGATCCAATTTTGAAAATGTGTGTATAAGATCTGCAAGAGTTTATATGAACAATTAAACAGAACGATTCCACTAACCTTACTCCAAAAAAATACAAAGCCATTGGAATAAAACTAACCATCTTGGGTCACTAAAGGATAATCAGAAGCACTGAGATTGATAAACCAATCCCAATTCTTATATTTCTTCAAGAAAATGGCACAAGCATGTAGTGTAGTCGAAACCATAGTTGGCCCTCTATAAGTCACAATGTTTGCTTTAGTGATCATATGCACATTCTCAACACTGACAAAAAGGGGTTCCTGGTCAATCCAAGAAGCAAGCTCAAGTCTTTCCTGCGGCGAAGCCTCTAAATCCAAGTGCACAATGTACTGATTCCTCGGGTGGTACAACGCACGAAGAGTTCTCCATAGCTTCTTGGCATCACCCTTAGACCCGGAAATCAAATACGCAAATCGAGGGAGCGGAGGAGGTGGCGGAGGTGTGGGGGGAGATGAAGTTCTAGGGATCGCATTTTCGACAAAGATCGAATTTGTTTGATTCGACGACGTAGAATAATGAGATAGAAGGGCATTGATAGTGTGCAATGAAGAAAGTAACCCCATGTTGAAACATGTTACTAGAAGAAATACACCTATAACTAAGCTAATCACAAGAGGAAATGTCCATTTCTTCTCCATATTCAAAGGCAATGTTGTTTCAAACCCTTTCATAGTTTCATGAGTGCTACAACATAACAAAACTCATAAAACCCTTTTAATTCAACTTATTTCAAAATTAATACTATTTTGATGATAAATTAAATCAAGTAGACCCTAGAAATTCCTCACCACCAAATTTTGTTTGCATCCAACACAACTTTTTTACCTAAATTGGCAGCTCCAATTCAATACATACCATTAACATCAACCTGCAAAAGGGTGAATAAATGATTTTTTTAAGAAACATATCTCAGTATAATCAGGTAAATACCATCATCTAAATAAAACTACTATAATTCTCCATTAACGGTCAGCTATATCAGGAACTTTTTTCAGCAATAAGATACAACATTGTATATTCAACACAAAACATTTACCACTACAATTAGTGGTGGATCTAGGAGGCTAGCAGGGACGGTCGTAACAATTAAAAATTTACACAGTTTTTCGTTTTTATTTACCTAGTAATTCGCTGTCTAACAGAAAATCTTGCTCCGCCACTGACTACAGAAACAGAAAAACATTAAAATTAATAAAAATAAATTCAACAAAACTTAAATCTTATCTATACCATCAACATTAAAAACTTTAAAAACGAAACAGAAGACACAATCTACACAAATTTAATATATGACAACAGTTACAACCCGGGATATAATAACTACACCAATTAAATTAATTAAGTACCAGTTTTACACTAAAAACCGATAACAAACAAAAAACCCAGAAAAATTAAATTATATTATTGAAAATCAACAACGACCCACATCATAAAAAGCTAAAATCTAAAAAGGGTAGTTACAAAAATTGAAAAAAAAAATACACACCTGGTTGGATTATTATGAAGATGAGCTAAAAGATTGAAGCAAGTCTAAACAAGGGAGACAAAAAGAGAAAATTTGTATAAATATAAATATATAAGAATAATAAAAGAGATCTAATAAATTGGTCGAAAATGTGGGAGAACGTGAAGAAGATGGAGAAAAGAAGAAGTTGTTTCAATGTTTTTTCTCGTTAATTGGGTTGTCAACAAAAGATTGGAGAGAGAGATTGAAATTGCAATTTTATGGCAATTATGGTTTTTGGTATGTTTTGTGTATACGTAGTGCTACGTATATAGAAAGTGTTGTTTATTCTTTTTTTTTTTTTAGACAACAAGTGTTGTTTATTCTCTTACAAGAAGAATAGATTATTAATCAAAGTGCTAATACGGAGTAACGTGTGGGGTGATCATTTGAGGATGGTTGGACTTAAATTATTGACGAGTGTATTAGGGGCTCAATTACGTTGACTTTTTGGAATTAATCGTTTGTTATAAACTTATAATCGATTTTATATTTGATGTGATTTAGAGTACACCAGCCAAAACACCCTCGGTTAGAATGATCCGATCTAATAAGGTTGACCCGAGATTTGAAGTGACTCGATTCCAAAAGTGGCCCGAAGTGATATAAATGACCCAAAATGACTTAGTTAAGCCAAAATCATGACCCGAAATGACCAAAACGACCCGACCCAAAATGACCCGATCCGAAAGTGACCCAATAAATTGTTGACCAAAACTAGTCCTTCACTTTTTAAAGTCAACCTTGTTAAATTTTGACATCGATTATATTAATCAAATATTTAAAATTTACGTAAAATTGACATATTTACATTTGTTATAAAAAAAGATTTCGGAAAATTATAATTTCGACACAAAAAAATAATATATAAAAGAAGATATACGTGGTCAAAATGTCGCCTCGTAGACCGTAAAAAGATAAATGAGTAATTGAATTAAATTAAATGATAGTGGATGTGAAATATGATGATGGGTCCAACTCCAACATGGGAGAAAACATGGCAGGCTCGTAATTTCTTTTTTTACAACAATAATAAAGCGAGTATCAATATTATATACTTCCTCCATTCAACTCCACTCTACCAATATCTATTTTCTACACTGTTCACAAGTTCACATACATTCTCGATTTTCTCTCAAT
>LHUT01003163.1:0-12830 GCA_001412135.1 Silene latifolia subsp. alba
AATATTCCAGGACATTCCGACTCGGCATTTTAAACGGTTTATTAGAAAATGAAGCGGTTTTTGACCCGGACTCCAAATGAACTCTAATTACTGTCAAAACGACCGTATCGGCGCGTAGATGACAACCAAGGGGTAGACACAAGTATTTGAGCTATCACTTGACGATGAACTTACAAACTGTCATAAATCGTTCTGCGTACCAAACATGCGGCCCAATCATCACCGGGTGGTTTGCGGGAGGTGCAGAAATGAGGTATCTACAGATAGGATTATGGGTATACGACTGAGTGAGGAGGATTTAGGGGATAATTGGTGTTGGGATATTGAGAGAAATGGCGAATACTCGGTAAAGTCAGGATATAAGCTGCTTGTTGAAGATGGAGATTCGGATATTGAGCAGTCAGATTTCACAAAAGAAGGTTGGCTATGGAAGTCAATATGGCGTGTGCTCGTTATTCCTCGCATTAAGGCGTTTATGCGGCAACTTTGCCATGACACAATTCCGACTAAGGCAAATATAGCACATCGGCTGGGAAGTGATGATGTTCAATGCCCTCGTTGCCATAGTAGTACGGAAACGTGCTATCATGCTACTAGGGGTTATGGATGGGGATATGAGAGATGGGAGATGGGATATGGGAGGATGTGGGTATTGAGATGGATGTTAGCCGTGGAGAGATGAGGGTAAGGGAGTGAATAGAGGAGGTGATGAGGGTGTTGGGGGAGAAGGAGAGAGTGGTGTTTTTAACAACGTGTTGGGTATTATGGGAGAAGCGGAATAAATTGGTGTTTGAAGATGAGAAATGGGACATGGGTAAGATCATGAGTAGGATATGGGGGCTAGTGTGGGAGATGGAGTCTTTGCAAGATAGGGTGGCGCCAAGCACGGAGAAGGGGGAACGGGATAGTAGTTGGGGAAAACCAGGACAAGGGGTGTCGAAGGTGAATACGGATGCGGGGATAATGGAGGGTGTAGGTGTGAGATTTGGTGCGGTAAGTCGGAACTCGGAGGGTGTGGTAGAATGGGCAGTGGTGATGCAGAGTTATACGAGTAGCGAGGTGGCTATGACTGAAGCTTCTGCGATATTGCTGGGGTTATTGGAAGCTAGGAGGATGGGGACGAGGAAAGTAATCATCGAGAGCGATTGCCTTTGGGTCGTTGGAGATTTGACGAAGAATAGATGCAGAAGAAGTGAATTATTTGTGATCTATAACGAGATACGACTGCTTTGTTTATCTTTCGATTTTGTTGTTTTTAAGCATATCAGTAGGAAACTAAATAGGTTAGCACATATGTGAGCGCATGCTAGACCATGGTATATTGGTAAGCGATTTTGGACGACTGATTTGCAGGAGGAGTTTGCCGATGTAGCCGGTAATGATATTTGTCATATGAATTAAAATCGTTAGGATTTAAAAAAATAAAAAAACGCCTTTTACGAGTATTGCGTTATTAGAAAAATAAAAATAAATAAAAAGGTAAATTATGAATCCTAAGTTGCGATGTATAATGTGAAGTGTGAAGCCAAACATAGAGATCCACATTTCTGATCACATACGCTCCTCCACCAACAAAGTCAAATCAAACAGGTAAATTCCAAAACCTACAATTGAGAGAAGACCTAATGAAATCCAATTGGTCCACGTGTCCTCACAATAAAATCGACCGTTGTAATCAAAATTCATATCAACGTTTATTTCTTTCCTTCTTTTTCTCTCTGTCTTAAACTTCATCTTCATCAATTCTTTTCTTTTTTTATTATTTCTCTCTCTAAAAATCTTCTCTTTCTCTCTCTAAGTTTCCCCAATGGCCATAGCTTCCGAAAATCAGGCCGATCACAAGGTTTATATTCTGCTTTTTGAATTTAAATTGTTGATTTAGGGTTTTCTTTTAGGAAATTTGATGATTTTTGAGTTCTGAATTTTATCTTTAGCAATGTTACGGACGGTCTCCTTCGAGTCTTCCCCTCTGATAAATCGATAAAAGTAATATACGGAGTATATGGTAGCTGGGCCACTTGCATTTGTCGTCAATGTAAGCAAAATAGAAGATATTTTATTTGCCCGTTATCGACTTGAGAGAAGATCGAAAGGGAAGGTTCTAGCATTTCTTGTTTTTTATTCTTTGATTCTTTCTTATTTTCAAATTCTGCGTATCTTTGCAAATAATTTGATTTTTTTTTTTTAAATTAACATAATATTTATAGTTTTGGGAGTAATTGTGTTGTCAAGATTGAAAGATTTATGCTTGAAAATTGTCATTGTTTATCAGGATTGATTCTAGTCTAAAAAAAATGGTTGAACCAGGATTGGCAAGCGGGGCGGAAATTTTCACGGGCGAATTAGTAATGTAATAAGATAAACTAGAAAATATCGAAAATCTTGACTAGAAATTTCAAATTTTCATTTCTGTCAAAAAAAAAAAAAATTCTAAAATGTGATTGAGAATTTTATTTTTGAAATTGGGGATTTTGATGTTAATTTTGTTTGTGTGTGTGTGTGTGTAGGGAGCTGGAGAGGTTCCTGCTGCAGAGAAGAAACGATGGATTCTTAATGATTTCGACATCGGGAAACCCCTTGGTAGAGGGAAGTTTGGGCATGTGTACTTGGCCAGGGAGAAGAGGGTATGATTCCAATTATTACTCAGTTTTTTGATTAAACAATCGTGTGTTTATGTGGATGTTAATAGATTGCACATTTGCCTTATTTTACTTAGTTTTTCCATCATTACTTGTAGAAAAGTGGAGGAGGATGTTAATGTGATTTAGAATTGTGCGCTAGACTCAGTCATTCCCCCTTTCCCATGAACTTAGCACAATGAGATTTTGGGATTGTTTGAATATGCTTGTAGTTGTAGGTGGGGAGGGGAGGGGAGGGGAGGGGAAGGGAGGGAGATAGAGGAGACGGGAAATGGAGCCGTCTCACTTCCCTTCCAAATTATTTCTACAGCGGAACTACTTTAATTTGACTCTAGCGCGCTTCAACCAAGGTCACAACTAAACATTGGAAATTGGCCCCCTCTCTTCTTTTCTTCCCACCATTCCTTCCAAATCCCTCCATCCAAACAAGGGGTTAGAGGTGTATGTTTTCAACTTTTCATAGGTTTGTTTACCTTGGGAGATGAAGCTTTTTGTAGTTATGTTATGTCGCAGGGTGTCTGTTAACTGAGACCGTTGAGAGTTAAAATTTCTGAACTTTTTTCGAGTTACCTTAGACTGAACGCAGACACTAAATTGAGGGTTAAGGACTCCAGAACCCTACATATACGCTTATTGAAACTTCAATTGAACTGGTGGCTATGAATCCTTTTCTTTTTTTATCGGGGTGTCTTTTTACTTGTCTACTGGTAGAATATTACTCGGTATTACTTATTCATGTCTTTGTTTCCTGTTTTCTTATTCGGACATCTTTTTTTTATATATATAATACTAACTTGAAGCCACTCAATGGAGCAGAGCAATCACATTGTAGCACTTAAAGTTTTGTTCAAGACCCAGCTAAAACAATCACAAGTGGAACATCAGATCAGACGGGAAGTTGAAATACAGAGTCACCTTCGTCATCCTAACATCCTACGGTTATATGGATATTTTTATGATCAGGTACCGTTTTTTTCGATAAACCTTCCCTGTTAGTCCTGTGCATATGGATCTAATTAGCTTGATACAACAATGAATTAAAACCCTTCCTTTGCAGAAACGTGTCTACTTAATTCTTGAGTATGCACCCAAAGGAGAGCTTTACAAAGAACTTCAAAAATGCAAGTACTTTGGTGAGAAGCGCTCTGCAACAGTAAGTTCTATTTCAAGTCACATCCAATTGACTCTAAGTCGCAACCATTTTTATCTTATGTTTCACCTCCTAATCTATCGCAAAGACAGCTCTTTATCGAAGATTTTAATAATTACAATTAATTTACACCTTAATTTTGTATTACATTGCAGTATATTGCATCACTAGCTCGAGCGCTCATTTACTGTCACGGTAAACATGTGATTCACAGAGATATAAAGCCAGAGAATCTGTTAATAGGTGCACAGGTAATGGCTGTAACTTCACTGTTATGGTTCTCGCATTTGTAACATGGTACTTGTGACGAATTTTTCACATTGTAACATGGTACTTATGACGAATTTTCTACACATTGTAACATGGTTCTTGCATTTGTAACATGGTACTTATGACGAATTTTCTACATTTTCCTTTTGTTAGGGTGAACTCAAGATTGCAGACTTCGGTTGGGCAGTCCACACATTCAACCGCAGGAAGACAATGTGTGGGACACTTGATTACCTCCCCCCAGAGATGGGTATGCATTGGATTGTTTCAAAATGAAATTCTGACTAAATTATAGTGTTTCGTTTGTGCGCACTGACTTTATCAAATAATAGTTTTGTAAGAAGAAAAAACTCACCTCAGCCAACAAAACCGCTTTAGATAAAAAAAAATTCTACTGGTTGCGCTTTACTGTGTTTTCATACCCTTTGTGGATTAGGATTTACCTTTGAGTCTGAAATACATCATTTTTTCTTTTCATAGTGGAGAGTGTGGAGCATGATGCAAGTGTCGACATTTGGAGCTTAGGTATCCTATGTTACGAGTTTCTATATGGTTTCCCCCCTTTCGAGGCAAAGGAGCATTCAGATACTTACAGAAGGTAAACAGTATTGATTCATCAGTATCTGCTGTGGCCATTCATATTGTTTGAAGCGTTGGTCTAATCATTTAAGCTGGGCTGCATTTAACATCTTATGCAGGATTGTGCAAGTTGATTTAAAGTTTCCCCCAAAACCAATTGTCTCGTCAGCTGCAAAGGACCTTATTAGTCAGGTTAGCTTATTTTACAAATTTTACATTTTACAAATTTCAGTGGCCAACTGATATTGATCAGCAGTATTGATTGAATGAATGTCAGATGCTTGTAAAAGACTCGGCAAAACGTCTTCCTTTGCATAAACTTCTGGAACATCCATGGATAGTACAAAATGCAGATCCATCAGGTCTCTACAGGTGTTGATAAGTTGAGTTGCATACTGATGTTGTCCATGAAGTTGAGTTGCATACTATGAGGTCTTTCCCAGGTTGACAGAAATGTAAAATATACGTAGCTATATAGCTCATGTGCTGAATTAATCTCCTTGGAGCTGTAACAAGGAAAATTTATCATTTGTAACTCGAGATTTTGTTAAATATAGCTGTAACAATTCTTTGCTCAAGTGCTAAATGATATTCGATGGCAAACTTGATACTGAGAGTAGAGTACTGGTGACAACTGACTTATACTCCTAATAGTCGTATCTGGGTCATGCTCAACTACTCAAGGATACATATGCACTTTTACCTGGCAAATTATGAGTCGTTTGCAACTCCTTGAGATGTTCGAGACCATAACGATTTGATTCATGATTTTATTGATTTGCAAGAAATCTTTAATATGGCATGCCAAGATACTTTTTATGTCGTCTATGGGTAAAAATTTTTAATTGATAGAGAGGAAGCACAGTGTTTCTTTCTCGAGTGGATTTTGAACCAATGTGAAACTTGTCACAAAGCGGGGTTAGTGAGTTTGAAATGGATTAGTTTGAAATAGGCAGGGACAAGTGTGATTGGACAGGAAGATGTTAAAATCATGCTTTCAGTCCCCAAAATTTCTGTAGTTATCATGTATAAAACCAGTAAAATGTAACGAGTTATGGATTTGAACATTGTTGTTAATAGATTTGAATATTGTGGTTCCCAAAAAATAAACCAAATCGAGTACACTACACATAATTGAAGTTGTTAGTCATCCGGCAGCAAGATCCAATTGAACGTGTAAAAGTCACCGATCAGGAAGACAGAAGCACGTCGTAAGGGGTTTCATTCCCAGCCAATTCATACCTACCATTGTAGAAAGAAGAAAAAAAAAAAAAAAGGAAGACATTCAATAGAACTGGCTCGAAGAACATGATTGTGTTATTTGCATGCAATGAGTATTATGTTGAATTGTTATTACAATTCTCTCCATCCACTGATTGAGCTGCTGCATTGGCCTCTTCTTTCTTGGCTTTGGCGATTTCTCTTGCACCTAGGAAGCTTGGTTGATTAGTCGAGGAAAGGAGCCTTGCCCACATCCGGTCGGTTATCACAACCTGGTTTTGTCTCTCGGTGATGCGCTACATATGATTCAGCCAATTTATATGACCAATAAAAGCACAAGCATCATAAAGTACAGAAGAAAATGAAATTGTACAAGGACATATCCAATAGGCACCATAACCTAGATGGTTAAGTTTTTACAAGCGCTATCTTCCAACCTAATGAAAAAGTTTGGGAGATTTTTACTTTGATGGCTTTAAGTTATAACATATAAAAGGTTTTCAACATTAATAAGGTGAATTAGTGACACTTTAGGCCACCAAAGTTAAACTACTTCAAACCCTCGGGGAAACGAAGTGCAAATTTTCCAGAACAAATTAGTTCAAACAACCTTGATGTTAATAGAATAGGGGAAAATGAAATATTGCAACTAGCTAGCATTTTATCGTATACACTTGAAAGGACTTCTTTTTTCCTCGAAAGAAATGATTCAAGAAAGAAGTAAAATACTCACTTGGAAAGGAATGTAAGTGTGCCTGCCATTTACAAGCCCACTTGTGAAACCTGTAAATCCTGCCATAGCTCCATGTACAGCACTTTGAGCAAGAAGTGTACAATACACACTATCAGATGCATTGCTAGGAATAGCACGAATCATGTATGTAGGATCTGTAAGAAAACTTGCCCAAGTTACTCCCAGCTTTATCTTTTCGTTCTTCTTTGATTCTAAGTATACGGTAAAAAAAAGTGCAGACAGAAAGCGGAGTACTTGCCTATGTATTTGAGATTTATTATCATCTTCCGTTTCTGAGTGAAATGTTCCTACAATCATAAAAATCCGGAATTTACAGATCAAGATTCCAGTAGAAACCAGCTAACTCAAATATCAACATGAACAGAGACAATACTTCTCCACAAATTTACATACATGAGTACTCGATGCAAGATACTTAATTATAAGCACTTAATAAGATCTCAGAATATCTCGTATCAGGCCTTATACAGGGATATGCTTATGAGGTTTTAAAATTGACGTGCAAGTTTTTCAAGTAATAGGGAGAATTTTCATTACTTATATAAATAACATGTTCTCCCAACGACCCAAACCTCTCCAGATAACCAATCCCGTCATAAAAATCTCAAACCCTCGAAATTTTTTATCAAAAAGTGGTACTTAAACAGTCCACAAGTTTTGAATCCTAATCAAAACAATGCTCTTGAGTTGAAGCATGACGCTTCATCTGCTCGAGTTGAAAAGAGCTATGGACATGCATTGGTGACTGTCAAGTAAGAAACATTGTCAAAGCTAGATTCCATTCAGCAGTTATACAACTTTTTCTAACGAATACTAAAAAAAAGACAATATGAAAATAGCCGTATTGATAAATCAAACATGACAAAATTGACATCATACCTTTGCATGTAATTGAAGATATTAATGGTCAAGGTTGATCATCAAAGCCAAAATGGGATAATACAGACGGGATGGAGGGAGTAATACTTGAGAAGAAAGCGAAAAGATAGCTAAACGACTGTTAACATCAATATCCACGGCCCATGACTAATCTCACTTTTTGATTGTATTTCAGTATAACTAGTGTGATTAAGAATATGCCTAGGAAGAGGATGATAAATAAAAACAAACCTTAATCTTATGTGACATCCACAGGCCAACATCCTTCAGCAACTTGTTCCCAGAAGCATCTTTCTCATCCCTGCTTTCCGAAAGAAGCTCCTGTCCAGCTCCTTCAGCCATCACTATGACCATGTGTCCATGTTCCTTGAGTGTTTTCTCCATATATTCAAAAAGCCCACCTTTACCTTCCAGGTAAAAAGGCGACTCAGGAATCAAGCAACAATCAACATCACGGCTGGCTAGAGTTGCATGCATTGCAATAAATCCTGCAAAAGAGAGCGAATGCCATTATAACGAGTTACCAAGGGGAAAAAAGGAACTTAGTCACCTACTCACCTAGGCAGTGCTTGCTAAAGCTCGGATTTGAATAGGGCAATAGCAGCGGAAATAAAGAGGCAATGAAAACAGGGGTTTCTTTACCAAGTACCAGAAACAACAGTAGCGTTTGAACAAAAAGCTTAGAAAAGTTCATTCATCTCTTTAGCTGTCCAAAAGTGATCCTAACTAGAATACACTCACATGTCTAGTGCGAATAGTAACAATACCTTCTTTTTAAGGAATGAATAGTAACCATACCTCCCAGACTACAAGTAATGCAAAAGGATGATTACAGATGAGTCATAAGTGTGTGCGACAATCAAGTGCAAATCACAATGCACTAAAGGATTCAATTTTGAAATAAGACACAGCACAAGAGGGTAGGTGCACTGTGTTACCCCGACTCTCCGACACGGTGTCGTGTTTGACATGTGTCAGTGTGTCACAGTGTTGGATACGGTTACTTCATGCGATTTTTTTTATTTTTTTGGTCTAAAGTAAAGTGTCGAAGTGTCATATCATGTCGGACACGATGCTTGTCAAACACGCGACACGGCAACTAACTGAGATGAAAGAGACCTAGAGTGCCACTTCAACGGCAAATATCAGTTTATGAGATGAAAGAGAGCATACATACATAAAATTTGTAAACGCCAATTTAACTCCGGCCGTTTAGTCGTCATAGATTAATCTAAAAAAACGGATAATTTTGAATTGTTTTCTTTTCCAAATGGCCAACTAATCTTAGATCCTCACTGACCATTAGATGACACCCAATATAAATCATATTGAACTTCTCATTGACCTATTAGACTAAACCACTGCGTGATGAGAAACTTGGTAGAGCCAGATGAGAAAAACATGATCTCAAAAAGTTAAAGAAATAGCAATATTAGAAGTATGCTTCTTAAAAGGGATTTTACAAACCACTGTAGCGGCCCATCAACTTCACTAGACCGATACCATTCTCCATACTTTCAGCTTCTACATGAGCAGCATTGATAGCACGTTGGGCTTCCTCTACAGCAGTATCGAAGCCAAATGACCTATCAATTACCTGCAGCGTATATAGTATACATCTAACTGTTCTTATTTTCAGCAAAAGACTACAACAACAACAACAACAACATCAGAGCCTTAATCCCAAAATGATTTGGGGTCGGCTGACATGAATCATCCTTTCGAACCGTCCATGGGTGCACGCACGCCTCAAAATGCGAAAAAAAAAAAAGATAACCACCTGGCACAACAGAATCNACATTCCAAGTACCAAACCGTAACTACTGAAAATTAGCGGTGCCAAATTAAGACAGGACACTGAAGGCAATAACAACATTACCCCAATGCCTACCTAAATGGTGGAATAAGGGCGAGGTTTGATGTACGCAGCCTTACCAATGAGTCAAAAACACAAAGAGGCTGTTTACGGAGGACCCATAAATATAATTGTCATAAAAAAAAGACAGCAATGAATAAAAAAGCACAAGTTGTTCAGTACTGGTATGTCATTGTCGATTGTTTTTGGAATTCCAGCCACAGCTACTTTGAGGCCTCGTCGTCTGATTTCCTGCAGAATAGTAAACCAGACACCATAAGTGGTCATTCAGCAGCATGGGAATCCCTTTCAGATGTAATAAATAACTTGAAAGCAATAAGCCCTAATGCTGTAATGACCAATCAAATACATCACTACAAGTAAGGTTTTCTGTCAAATATTTTAAAATTTTGGTCACTGAAACAGTTCAAATGACAGCAAGTCACTAATACGCATGTAAAACCTAATGCTTATATCTGATAAAAATTACCTCATAAATCACAGCTGCCCCCTTTTGTGTCCCATCGCCTCCAATTATATAAACCTAGAATAGCAAGAGACACGGATCAACACACAAAAATTTACCGTAATATTGCAAGTAGATGAAACTCCTCATGCAAGGTATTAGTGCGGGATGCCATCCCTAGTTACCTGATTTATTCCACGATCCTCAATGCTGTCAACTATCTTCGTGGTATCATGGCCTCCTCGAGAAGTTCCAAGTATAGTACCACCTCGTTTATGGATGTCGTTGACTACCTTAGGGTNNGTATTTTTAGCGTAGAAGCCCTTGTATCCACCCTAAAAAGAAAAGTCCGCAAGCTGTATTTTAAGATGATAACGACAAAATAGAATAGGCAAAAAGGTTTCATTACTAACATATTTAAAACCATCATATATTCGGATATTCCCTTTTCAAGCACCACCTCGTTTGTGGATGTCGTTGACTACCTTAGGGTCCAAAGTTTTTGTATTTTTAGCGTAGAAGCCCTTGTATCCACCCTAAAAAAAAGTCCGCAAGCTGTATTTTAAGATGATAACGACAAAATAGAATAGGCAAAAAGGTTTCATTACTAACATGTTTAAAACCATCATATATTCGGATATTCCCTTTTCAAGCACATATTGTTAGGAAGCGACCAACCATAAAAAAAATGATATTACCACACAGAAGTGCCATGAAACTTACATCAATGCCAATAACTTTGCCGACACCATACATGTGGTAAAGACCACAAACAATTTCTCTGATTACAGTGTTTAGGCCCGGACAGAGACCTCCACAGGTTACAATGCAAGCATGAACTTCATCAGAAGCAAAGTACACCTGGGCTATGACATAAGATTCAGATTAGTAATGATCTAAGCCAATGAATGTCCTTCAAAAGCCCCAACTAAATTGTTAAGAATAAACCTTTTGTCGTGGGCCAGCACGGCGGAAGTGTACACCTCTTGGGGTATCCTTGTGAACTACAATCTAGATGTGAGACAAGACAAAACGGAAACTGTCAGCCATTCTGAAGATCCCGCCCTAAACCTTTTAATCGCTTATGGAACTTATTCTAAGAGATTTTATTTAGCATATAACCATTAGTAGGAAAACCGTACAACAAACAACCATTTGAAATGATTGTTTTATGAATAGTGAATCACCTTTTGCATCACAGAATCATCCATGTGAACGAAATACTGCCTGAAAAAGATAATAAATCAACAAAATCACTAACTTAAATCTCCCCAAGCTCATAATTACATTATTGCACTTGCTAGTACGAATCAATACTATATTTAACACCCCTCATAAAACAAAATAACGAAGAGGTACTATCAGTCTAATGGACTATAGCTTTCAACTACAAGCAAAGATGGACTTACTTGACGACAGCATATGCAGGATTGTCTTTTAGTGGATTCTGGTATGTCTGCATATGAAATGACGATTAAAGAAAATGATGGAGATTATCAAATGCGAAATAAATGTGCAGATAAAGTTCCTAACATGAAAATATTCCAATATTAAAGAAATTCAAAATAAATAAAGTAATCTCGGTTTCAATTGGACTTAGTACCAGTCGCTGTTTTCTACAAAATTCTCTATATACTTGTTTCAAACACGAATGTTAAGTTCTTCGAGGGACTCTGATCTAAGGTGAAATGCAGGCAAGATGGCAACAAAAGCTAGATGGGAAAGTAATAAAATAATTAGAGAATTCCATCAGCAAATAAAAGACTACTTCCTCCATTTAGATCAATTATATACGAGTACAATTTCAAAATCACCGTCATATACATGTAAAATATAAACCCATTTGTGCAATGTAACACCTATTGATGGTGTTTAGCTCCTAAATAGATTAAAAAAAAACCTTAATTAAGCATATTAATAACAAATCACAACCTAAAAGAAGACATTAATGCATACCCTCTTCCTTGCATAGAATTCTACTTCCTCCACTATGATCAATTATATACAGTACATTTTTCGAAATCAAGGTTGTATAATTTAAGAAATAAACCTACTGATGGTGTTTAACCCCTAAATAGCTAAATAAACCTTATACATGGGCGGCATTATCGCAGTGGTCAATAGCTCCCGCAGATTGCAAGGCAAGGGGGGCTGGGGAACGAATGTAACCATACTTAGTTTACATATCAATAGAAAACCAAAACCTAGTAACAAAACACGTTAATACACGCATTCTTCCTTGCTTAACATTGAATTAAAACTTAGACAATCAATCAACAATGCAGGAATCAATAAAAATACAATCAGTTTCGAGATTTACGTGTTCCACATTAGAATGATGAATAGAGAATTAAAGAAACAAAGATGAATGAAGGAATAAAAGATGAGTTAATGAAGCATACAGGGAGATTAGGAATGTAATCGGATACATGAGGAACATCTTCGAGAATGTAACCGTATTGTCCTTGTGATATCTTCATATTCACTGCATTATTGTTGTTGGTATCCGACATTGTTCTCTTCTCTCAGATTTCAAAGCTTTTGATGCCACTTTTATTTATGCGATTTCTAATTTCTAAATAATCCGTAGTATTATTACTCCATATTATACTCGTAATCAATCAATTAATCAATCAATTTATTATTACAAGATGGTTTGAACAAGTATATGATACGAATTGGAATTTAGGGGATGCCAATAGGCAACAAGCAGTCAAGCAATAGGGCACATGACTCATCTCTCATCATTTTTTTTTTTTTTTGATGATGAGGGGTTAAATCCCCCCGAGCTCATGCATTCCCGCACTACCACATTGACCATGTAAGTCACCCCCTTTGGGAGTTGCAGTAGCCAAGTCATCTCTCATGTTTAGTAATCTACTAATAGCATGTATGTAACTATGTACAATAAAAGCACAAATTCTCGTTTAAGACTACATTATTCGTTTCAAGTTTGAGACGGATTAATCCCCTATTTACTAAATGAATAGGTATTCTCACAAATTTTCCCTCCAAAA
>LHUT01003166.1:1610-11897 GCA_001412135.1 Silene latifolia subsp. alba
TCGCTTCTGGGCGACGACCTAGCAACCCTCACATACTTTTCACTACACCCGGTTCTAAGAAGTGTAGCGCGTTAAATTCCGATTCATGTCCATAAAATGTGACTATGTTTTTATGCTGGCTGCCAAAGACCTACCCCAACCCTCCTCCTTTCTCCGGACTTGGGATCGGTAGTGAATGCCCGAAAACACTCATAGGCGGAACATTCATGATTAGATTTTACATCTTTGTGTTGTTTACACTGCGTCTATGTTACTCCGATACTTCATTCAATTGCCACAACATGTATCCGATACGACACGAGTCACACGACACTTGGACACTCCAATTTAGATCCAAATATTGAAAATTTCGCACAAAATAGCCATATCCGATAATTCATGTCTGATACTTGCAGATGAGTGCCACGAGTCATAGTAAAGTAAATAGGTGTCTCTGTTCTCGCATTCGCATCTATACCGATGGGGTGACACCTGCTGGTTACACCTTCCGTAACATAGTTAAGCAACATAGTAGCACTGTGGTAATGTTGCACACATTTAACCTTCCCCCTTACACCGCCGTTTGTTGGTGCCCTTGAAACATCTTGTAATATTATTTGTACTGTTGTTGTTTACTTTTTTATTTTTAGCTAAAAGTCCTGGGCATATTAGGATATGACTTGACTTCCGAACAATCATCGCTTCGATCTGTACAATGCTAGCACAGAGGTTGTGCGCTCAACCAGAAATGATATTGCTCATAGTCCCTAATATACGCTGTGAATTTCATACTTAATTTTGCTTATAGGTCAATTAATTTTGTTAAAGACATTTCATGCCCATACTGTCTTTCCTGGTTAAAACTCCTTGCCTGTGCTGGCTTTAGAGTCTGCTTCTCGTCTTATTTGTGGGGTTCTGAATGTTCATGCTCTCTGCTTGTCCTCGACACTATAACTAATGTTAAAACAAGCTCTTTTTGTTGTTAGCATAGGGTACAACAACTTTTGTACAACTCTGAAATTACCATTCCCAGTAAGAAAATCGTGTCAAGTGTAAACGTAGCAAATTATGCACAATTTTATGCAACACTCACCTACTCTAGCTTACAATCATATATATAGAGTCTCCATGCACCCAAACACCGTCTTTTAAACTCAGGGACCAAAACTGATCAAAGCCGCCATAACCAAAACCATTCCCACCACCTTGTTCAAGCTAGGTTCCAGGACCGAAGGACTTGCATTCTTCGGAGTCTTGGACGTGTCAAACATGATTTCAAACCGACACCCATCTCGAGAAGGATCAGTGGTGGTAGTAATGGCCAGATTACTAAAACTACATGCTCCTGCTCTCTGGTTCATGGCTTGGTAGTACATGTTAAAGGCATACGACACATTACTCTTTGCATCTAAGTTGCCACAAGATGAGCCATAACTGAGACTAGTACAATCCGCGTGTTGGCAAGCATAGCTAACACTATTCGGGACATTTGGGTCTGACGCGCTAGCTTGTGGGGCCATGACACACCACCTTTTGGGCATATACTTGACCCCTTTTGCTGAAACTATCATTTTATTTCTACCCATGTTTAAGTGGTACTTGGCTAAACCATCAAAGTAAAACATCCCCCAGTGTCTCTCAAAGTTACCTGGATCCACACTCTTAGCATCTTCATCGATTAACGAGAAGATGTACACATCCGGGGGATTGTTAGGCCTTTTGGGGGTCCCGGTCCCTCGTAGGATCCTGTTGATGAGTCCTTGGTTGAACCTCCTAGCGCTGCTGATATCAGCGTTAGGAGCACCATCTGTGGGCCATCCTACTTCCCCAACAATGACCGTCATGTTTGAGAATCCGTTTTTCTCCAGGGTTGATATGAGGGTGTCGTAATTGGCATCGAACACGTTGGTGTAGGTGGCAGAGCCATCGACAACAGGGTGGGACGTGCCCTCAAAGAAGGCGAAATCTACGGGGAAATTGGGGTCCATGTTTAGGCTAAGAAAAGGGTATATGTTAATGAGCAAGGGAGCAGCATTGTTGTTCAGGAACTTGACCATTGAGATCATAAGGGCTTGGATATCAGAGCGAAAGTTGCCACCTGAAGGAAGACCGGTGTCTGATTGGTAGACATCTGCGTTTAGAGGGACTGTTACCTGCACTTTGTGGCCTAAACCAGCTTTGATTATGGCAGCTTGAACATTTTGCAATGCTGGAAATGTTGTGTTTATGAACTTGTCTCCATATTGTTTTAGGAACGGCTCATTTCCAACAGCCACGTATCTGAAAACATCCGGTACATTATTATTAGTCATTATTTATAGATTTTTTTTTTTTTTTTTCAAATCAGTAATTTCGAATGGAGTTATTCTCAGGATGGGTGGTTTCAAATCGGGTCAATATTGATAAACGATAAATGCGCATTACCTTATATCTACCCCATCATTAGTGACATATGAGGATACATTCTGGTTAACCCAATTGATTGCAGCATCAACACTTTGAGCAAAAGGTGCTAGCAAATCATTAGGAATTCCAAGCATGACCTGAATCCCGGAATTCCCAAGCGCCTTGAGTGCGCCATGATCAGCTTCAAAGAGCTTCACCTTATTGAACCCGTTGTCCTTGAGAAGCTTTACTACTATTCCGGGAGGCAGAGGGTGTAATGCTCTCGTCCCCCAATTACACCCGAGACCGAGACCCCCCGCGACTAAACAAGCACCCACTAGACAGAACAAAAATCTGTGGGAATCCATGACTTGTTTTATTGAAGGACATTAGTTAGACAGACATTATATATGTAAAAACTTTGGAAAACTGTAGTAAGAAAAACTGTCCTAGAGGAAAAGAAAGAGCAAAGAATTGCATGCAAGTTATTGTCAAGGAACATGATGCTGGTTTATTCTTAGCCTGAAGACGGAGAGAAACCAGAATCTAACAAGACAAGAATATGATGCATTAATCTTCAAATTTAAACACCTTTTTAGTTTTTACCTGTTTTTAATGATCCTTAACTTTATTGCAAGATAAAAGTGCACCTTTACATGGGATTTATGCAAATGACCTTTATGATTTTTTTTTTTTTTAATCAGAAATTGAAGAAATAGCGTGACTTTAAAGTTCTCTATTGGAATATATGTTAATGTTTTAGGAAGTTTACACATGAAAATTATGTAGATAACTTCCTGCTGAACTGCTGATGCACAGGAACTGTTGCAGGACAGTTCCAAAAATCTCTTATTTTTCCCTTTTTTATAGCTTGTTTGTTTGATTGTAACTTTGCTTTCAGTTCATAAGTTCGTCATTTCAGAACGCTGTTGTACCAAGTTTCAGTCATAGACATGGTTTTTTTATCTTAATAGTAAATCTTCTTCATCGGTTTAAGCATTTTCCTTCACCCATCACCTGGAAATGGTTCCTTTGCGGTATGTATACGAGTATATCCGACCGTTAACCCTGCTTAGCTTTTAACTAATTCGGGTAATCAGTAATGTCATAGTTATTTGACAGTGAACATCATTTCATGGCGATGTAGCGAAGGGCTGCTAGGTTGTTACTTTTTTTTTTTTTTTTGATTAGGTAAAGAAACTAGGTTAATCGAAATCAACCTATAACATCCTCGCGGATGAGAAAGGAACACGAAAGTAAAAGACTTTCAATATACCAAGAAGATTATAATAAGACCAACGAAAGGACAAAAGGAGACTCTCGTAAAGAAAGTCTAAAAAACAAAAACTCAAAAGAAATAAAAAACCAAAACCAAAAAGACTGAAGAAAATAATTCTAAACATTGATGTATTTGCCAAAACGTTCAGCCAAAACAGAAAAACTAGCCTGCAATTAAATTGTCCCTAGCTTCCACTGTGTTAAGAATGAAAGACCCAAAAGGGATCTCACACATAAGCAGGTAACTGCTCGTTTCTGACCGTAATTCCGACCGACTCAAATTTGGTCGGAAAAGTTGTTTTCCAGCCAAATAAAAACACTTCCGACTGGCTACAAAAGCAAGATGCGCGGGAGTGAAGTTCAGCCGATTAACAGTCGCAATAAACAATGATCTGGTCAATTTATGAAATTAACTCTATGAATATTGCTATTAAATCCTTGATTTAAACCTTCTTTAACTAAGAAATACGACTTAAAAATGCTCTCCTAGGCTAGAATGGAGAGCAAATTAAAAGTCTATTCTTTAAGAAGGGGAAAATCAAGAAAAAAGGCTAAAATTTTTCCAAAAAAAAGACTTGATAATAGACCAGAGATCTACTTAATCTAGATGAAGAAGAAGAAAAGATCTACTTAATCTAGAAGAAGAAGAAAGACGACTAGGAAGAAGGGTGCTTAAAGAAAAGAGATGAAGAAGAGCTTGAGGAAGGCCTTCTATACCCATTTCTTTATTCTGGAAAAAAAATTTCTTTTGAGAGGATTTTCCCTCTCTAAATTGATAAGAGAGGTTTTGTTAGTTGTTACGAAAGTCTAGTAGTTTTCTTACTAGTGAAATAATTTTTTTTTTTGAGAATAACAAATAGCATACCTCATAATCTTGCTCAGAAAGCACTAGTGAACTATTACAAATTTACAATACTCGTTTAAGTCCAGTAAGCAAAAATAATTTTCAGGCGCAGACCTACTCTAATCAAGTCACTTGAGTCAGACAAAGACATCCAGTTTGACTCAGATCACTAACATTTCATCATGTCATTCGAGCGGTTATTTATGCGTACCCTGTCAACTTACGAGTCATATGTTGTCGGTTTCACTCCGTTTTGGGTTGAGATATCTTCGTTTGTCTCAGCCATCGATTTCTCCTAAGTTATATTCCGGTTCCCCAATTTTTCAGGTTCGATTGGGTTTCGGGTGATTTTGGCCGTGCTCTTCGAATGTAAACTTTTGTCAGCTCTAAGCTCGATTTTACTTCACAAGTGGTCAACCGAAAGACGAATGAGTTCAGACCAAGATGGTTTGGTATCCAAGATGTAGGCGGCATAACTACAACTTCAACCTTTGATATTTGAAGCAACGAATGATACAAGTGAGGGTGGGGGGATCACGACATTTTGTAGTGGCATTTAACCAACGATTTCACAAATGTTGCAACTCTATTCATTAATACAGAAAATTTACACTAACGTACTGGGCAGTAGTAAATCAAACAATACAAACAAGAAGAATCAGGTCTCTCACAAATCACAACTCACAAGTCAGTGGTGTCCTTCCTCGATCTTTTGGTTCATTTTATATTGCAACGTGGCAGGTGCACAATCCAAAGGTGTCTCCCCTGCAAGTAATACCGGTAACAATTCAGCTTAGAAGTTAGTAGTAAACTGGTGATCTTAAGACATAGTTCAGACTGCATTAGCTGTCGTCAGAACAACATAAACATAGCCGAGAAAATTAACCGAAAGTCAAGTGGAGGATACGTCACTTTAAAATGTTTTGACTGAAATATATGAGCAGAACTCTGGCAATAATAAAGTTAAAAATTACCGTGTGAGTTCTTGCAGTCCACTTTTGCACCATGATCCATAAGGGTAAACACTATATCTTTCTGATTGAACATTGCAGCCTGGAAAGTGTGCATGAAGAGAATTTAAATCCACTTCAAATACCAACGCAAGGATAATTAATTGTCTCACATATGAAACCAGCCCAAAGCCCTATGTATTCCATATTTAAGTATAGGGTTAATGTGTTGATCTTACATGTAAGAGTGTAACACAGTCGAGTATATGTATTTTTTTCTAGTTGTATTTTACTGTCCAATGTGCAGTTAGATCGACTACGACTAAGAGAGTATTTACCAAGTGCAGCAACGATAACCCTTGCTTATCACAGTAGTTTGAGTCCACACCCTGTTAAAAAAAGGAAAAACTCAGTCAAGAAGATAAAAACCAATGAACTGCTATCAGGCCACGAAAGAAGAAAGAACCTTATTCAGCAAATCCTTGACCCCCACAATATCACCACTTTTGATTGCTTCTCTCAAGCCCTAAGGAACAGTGAGAATGTTAACTTCTTTATAAGAACATCATAGCCAAACAATTTTGATCCTCAAACTGTTACCAAAGGATATGAAATTGCATTCAAGTACCTCCCCATTCGCTTCATAATTAGCCAGAGGTTTATCTGAACCACTTGTTGATGAACCAGCATTGCTAGAGCTGACACACACATAGTTCTTCGTTAGATGGTTACTACAGTAAGTAGGTAACATTGTAAAAGTTTTCCAGGAACTTGGAAGAGAAGCATACAAAATCATTCAAAGCCTGGATGTTAAATATTCAGTCACAAAAATCTCATCTGTTGCTGGTAGAAAAGAAAACATGAATAAAACCCCCAAGAAAATTTCAGTTACACAGGATCTTCTTTATACATTTGCAACTTCTGATTGACTATTATTTGTTTCAGGGACATTCAAGCCAAAAGATATCGCATGAAGAAGAAGGCTCTATTTTCCTGCGTACACAGTAGCAGTGATGAAGTATTGTTTGAGAGATTTTACACAGTTGCAAGTCACTTCAAGTAAACTACAGGCGCAAAGCTAAATGGGCATGTTAATGTCCTTAAGAATAGCTTGAACTAAAGGCAGCCTACCATATTAGCCATTATCTTATTCTAGTTTCTGGATTTCTAGACAGGGAACGTGGAAACTTAGCTCTATACATGTAGCACTAATTGTTAGTTATCATGCAGATAAGCAGCAGACTGAGGATATCATCTACAATTCTAGGTAACTATGTTTAGGGATCAGAGATACATTATTAAATTCATGGCATTTATTTTTATCTTTATAAGTCGAAACCTTTGTATGAAAGAAAGTATGTACTATACCTGTGTTTGCTATCTTCACCAGTACGTCTGTGTCTTGGAATGGCATCGGTCTTCTTTGATTTTGAATTTAGAGCTTCTGAGGAAGTGCCTATAGCCTGATTCTAAACATAATATAAATAAGTAAACCAAAACAAAGAGGCCTGCTATGTGAAACAAATGCAAACAAGGAAGTTTGAAAACGTAATAAGAACCACGACCTGTGCTGGAGCTGCTTTTGTGGAAGGTTGTGAAACCACACAGATGCATAAAGGCATACCACACTTGCACTCTGGATCTACTGAGGCCAATTGTTGAGGGATAGTTGTCTCAGTCTTATATTCGGAATCTATATTGATGTCTAATCTCGAAACAGAATCTGAAATAGAATTAGTATTGTCTGCGGAAGTCCCTAAACTGTTAGTCGATCTGCACCAAGTATAAGAATCCTTATCGCTTGAAGAGGATGTGTAACTGTTTTCTATACAAGTGTATGCATAGTCTTTATTCCCTCAATTCCAATCATTTATTTATTTTTAAGCATAAAGAGGAAGAAAGGAGTAGTTCACAAATTGTAGCTATTGCTAACCGATGACAAATGGATATAAAAGCAAGTGAGCGGTCAATATACTCATGAAAGCTCTCAAAATAGAAAAAGGTAAACAAATGACCAAAACGAGGGAGTACTATATACCATCGACTTCTTCGGAGAAGAAAATGGAAAAACGTAATACTGCTGTATTGTAGGCTATTCTAAAAGTAAATCCCTAGAAGATTCTCCTATGGCCACAAAATGCCGGGAAAAATTTCAATGTTCACAAGGTTGACCTACATCCTTTTTTATCTGTTTGTGAAATCCTGTATGAAAAGAAAAAGATTGTGGCCATGACGAGAAAGGGTATGAGCAGTAAACAAACAAGTAAAAATGAATTGTCCACGCTAAATACCTACTCAGCCTACACAGCTTCAACAGACTCTACATCACGCATAGAACCTCTAGGCTCTAGTATCAAATATTCGACGTTATCATTTGTACTTTTGAATTTTGATAGAAAATAAAAACAAGAGTAAAGTACATACCTAGAGAAGGAATTGAAACAATCAGAACAAACTCTGACATCAGTGTGAATACCAAATTGGGGTAAAGGCTGAAAAAAGAGAATCATATTAAAGTGGAACATAAACGACGGAGTAGCTTATCAACAAATGCATAGTGAATTTACAAACTGAACGACAAGAAGAAACATTTCAAGGTCCATACCATGTGATCAGACGAATGTTCATGGCACAAGGTCCTCCCACAACACCGGCAATGATGCTAGATAAAATAGGCAAAAACACGAGAAAAAAAAGTTCAATATAACATTCAATGGTTATACAACGTAAAGAGAAAATTGAAAATAGGACGTAACCATCATTTTCTTTTCTTCAAAATATCAATATAAGAAAACATTGCTCCCTTCCCTCAAACCCGAACACCTCGATTCCGCCGTTTTTCAGATAAAATTTTGACTTTATGGGGTGTGTGGATATGAAGAGAGGAAGTATTTGTTACAATTGTAACTTCCACTAAACAATGCTTGTCAAAGTTGAACATTTGCAGTCTCCATGATCCTTAACTATCAATTACTCTCAACTCTCATTTAACTCCGGTTAACCTATTGTCAAATTTCGGGATTATAGAATTGTTTGGATAAGACATTAGGATGGAACAAAAAAGGAGGGAAGAGTATGGAGCAAGGGGGTTTTCCTTCGCCTTAAAATGAATCCTGTCATTTATCTCCGATCCAATTTACCATCCAAACAAACGAAGTGCATCCCTTGCTTTTCCTTCCCTCTTATTCCCAACAAATCCTTTCATCCAAATAAAGTGTGAAATTATTACAAATCATATTTTAAGCAAATTCTTATCCGGTCCTATTGATCTTATAGCTGAAAAGTGTTGCCAAAGATCTCTAAATATGATCAAACAAAGAAAATAGACTTAAATACGGAGTATAACAGAATATAAACTCGCCACACGAATTCAACCTCAGCTATGCATTTCCAAAACTCGCCACGCGATATAAACCTACTCCTTAATTGTCAACTAGTCAAACAACCCTCAGATCTATCACAATCACAAATGATTTCATCACTTGAATCATGCAATTACCATAGAAAAAAGAAAATCAAATTACATACAAGAATGCTCGAATTCATAAAATGGAACCCCAATTCCTACCATTGCAGCAAAACTATACCGATGATTTCAACCGAACATAAATTCATCATGAATAAATCAAAGTTAAGTAGTTAACAATGATCAAAGAATAAATTTCCAACATGCAACTGATCGGATCATCGATTGAGATAGACGAATAAAGTAATTTGAAAAATAAGTGAAGAAATTGAAATGCAAATAAATAAATGGAAGGAATAATTGAAAAGGGGGGGAAATTACGCGGCGGCGAAAGGTGGTGAAGCTGCATTTGCAGACATGGCAACGGGGAGCTTCTTCGAACGGCGGTGGCTCCGGGTTCATCTCGCCGGTGATTTTCGATTTGATTCCAACTATTCCGGTGGATTTTTGCTAAGATTATACAAGGATGCGAGATATACGAGTCGGCTCGAAAAACTTTTAGCAAGAAATTTGGTGGAAGAAACCTAGAAACGGCTTCTTTAAAGCTAAAATTTTGACGGATTAAGAATACAAGGAAATAAAGTTGTTTTAGGACATTTTGTAAGACATCATAATAGTAATGTCGTTTTGTTAGGAGTAAAAAAAATGTGTATCAATAGTATTCTTGTTGCAGAAGCTCTCGCTTTAAAAAAAATGCATTTTAGCAGCTAAATACTTAGGAATCTCAAAGTTAATTGTGGAGGATGATAATTTATGTGTTATTAATTCAATCTGTAGTACTTGGCATATTCCTTGGGAATTTCTAGTATTATCAAAAATGTCAAATTAGACCTTCATTTTTTTGATGAAGGGATAACTAAACATTATTTTCGTGAAGCCAACAAGGTTGCTGACTTCATGGCTTTTATTGGAAATTCATGTCCAACTCTTTCGAGGTAGCTTGAAAGCCGGTGGCTTCAACTTACCTCTCTCATTCGANNGAGGATCAATCTAGTTTTCTTATCTCATAAAAAAAAATACAGAATTATTAGAGTGTCAGGGGAAATGTGACTATGTGAGTATGTGACATGTTTATTCAAATAGGGGTATTTCCGGTGGATTATTTTTAATTTTTTGGTTTGGTCATTTTGGATAAGTTTAAGGTAAATAAATATAAAGGTTAAGGACGATATGTTTTCAACTTGAATGATGAATTCGTGAGTTAATAGAGTTGCAAATATACCAAGGTCACTGATTTTGTGACTTTACAATTGTTTGCAAATAAGCCATTGTCTGCCAAAATTTTATTTAGTGAGCGAAATAGGTAAGCATGGAGATTTTCAAACGCACAAGGTTGAGAAGAAAGGTGAATTTTGCATATCCTCTGTAATACCTCAGATATTTGA